>JAGVSP010001559.1:0-53061 GCA_022494985.1 Micrasema minimum
GTTCCTGTACTTTTTGACTATTTTAAACACTCTTCCCGTTACTTTTTTTTGACAGTTTTGGAGTCACCTTACCTTAGTAAATTACCTTCCAAATATAAAAAATTAACTAAAAATTGTGGTTTAAAATCAAAGAGAAGGGAGTGAGTAATTTAGGTAAAAATGTTTTTTTTTTTAAATTATTAGTATCAACAAATTACTTCGTATTTGCAAAAAACTCGTGCCATTTTGGCGTTACGACTTTAATTTAATTTGAAAAACGTGTTTACATAAATAACCTCTTTTATTGTTTGGTTTCGTTAAGAGGTCGCCGCGAACACGAATTCAAGGATATAAAACGTAGCGGAACCATTTCGCTCCCAATAAGTCCACTCCCTTTATTGTTTTTCGCCAATTATTTCGGAAGTTATGCGGATACGGTTATTAGTCGCATGGGTTAACTGACAAAAAAGTCGAATCCTGAAATTTGCATGAAATTAATTAAAATACAGGGTGGAACAAAACTCGATGTACAAGCGGGAAAATGGTGAATCTACATCGTATTTGGAGACGATTGTGTAATACGACTTTTTAATCTGAGCTTGAAAAAAAAAAAATCCCACAAAAGTTTTCATAAGTATGGCAAATTAAGTAAAATTTCTCAAACTCTTGTTAAAACGTGTTTTTAAATTTTGTTTTCTTAATGGATAGTATTAATTTGAGTAAATACATGATATTTGATAACTATTTGCAAAAAAAAATCGAAAAAAATATCAACTTCGTACTAAATTTTCTCGAAAACTAAGGGTCAAATAAAAAAAAAAAAATCTACAAAATCGACTCCAAATATTATGTAGATTCACTGGTTTCCCGCTTGTACATCGAGTTTTGTTACACCCTGTATAAAAATTCGTCCGACTATTTTCTGACCTTGTTTTTGTACCTTCGCTTCGGTCACAAAATCTTGTGTTACACACTTCCAAATACATGCTTCTTTTTTTGTGAGAATACACACTTATTAAATTATTTTTTTTACCATCATCCGCTCACTATATGGAGCATACTTTCACAAACTGACTCTCAAACGACCGACCACCAGTTTTCGTGCGTCACCCAAGTCAGGTCCGCATCTCGTAGTTTTGACATAAATTCCCGACGGATTATTTATTGATTCAATTCCTAGGGAGTGATACGCAAAAATAATAATAAAAAACGAACTTAAAACTTCTTTTTAAAAATGTTTTACTCTTCATTTAAATTTTTATGGTGGCATACAATTTTCTATTTCTTTTTCTTAAATTAGACCTAAGGATATTGGTATCCAAGGGTGTCGACTCCCTTCTGTCCCTCCATCTCTTAACAGGTTGAATTTGATCTAGAATTCGTAATGGTTAACGAATAAATTAGTGATGTTTCGTTTTTTTGAAACGCACTAGCTAATACCCATAAATCATGAGATCTTATGTTTTTAACATTTTATTTAGAGGTCATGTTAGCGCTATAAATTTCCTAGAGCGGCATGTCGTTATTATGAAAATACAGAATTTAGGAGATCTCCACAGATTCATCTTCCCAGGAATTCTGGTAATGCCTTAATCTGCTCAAACTTTGGCACTTAATCATCAGTCAGAAAACATTCATAGGAATAATAAACTTTTAATACCGTACTTCTTTTATATCTTACTTATTTATTTTAGGATAGTTCAAAAAGCGATATTTTCCCGTAAACGCCTCAAGAGTGCTGTGCATTAAGGAAGCTGCAGTTACCAAGATCATATACTATTATAGTAATGCGCTCTTTAAACGGGATCGAAAGCTGTACAGTCTGTCAAAAGACACGCTAAATATGTATATTTTTTAAGCGCGATCGTTAAATAATCGATAAGTTATTATCGTATGTCTGCACACAGGAAACTGTTAATATAGCTAAAAATGTAAATATGTTATTAGTTTTTTACGTTTCTGAAGGCATTCAATATATCAATATCTACTTAAAACAAACTTATCTATAAGTCAGACGAACGTCGCGCCGGCCAATCAATATTCCATATGCAAACTGCACAAGAAAGTGTACAGTTTTCTGTCTCGTATAAAGTGTTCTTACATCTAGCTTCCAGCAGTTAAAATAAGAAGTTTGTAATAAACATTATGTTGGAATACGTAATTACAAGTTATTAATACTTACATATTATTTACATTTTTAAGATACGAAAAATAGTCCAAGTCCAAATCCATGCTGAGAATCTTGAAGATGAAAATTCTAAGACGTATCGCCGGGAAAACTCTGAGGGACAGGATTAAAAACGCCCAAATTCGAGTGACTTGCGAAGTCCAGGAATTGTCAGGTGGGGAAGAGAAAGAAGAAGAAACTTTTTCACACGTTGAGAGAATGGACGATAGTAGAATAGCCTGCTCCGTGATGCATCTAAGCCCACCTGGCCGCCGACTTCCTGGACGGCCTGCAAAAAGATGGAGGGACAGTTGGGAGTCGATATCCCAAGAGGCAGCATTGAATGAGAAAAATACAGACTCTTAGGTCTATAAGAAAAACATGAAGAAAAATAGTGAGATACTGATAAACATCACATTCTTAGAAGAAACTACTTGTTTCTTAAATGTCTCTGCAGTACGGATACATAAGTATTAACCCTTACGAATTTTCTTTTTCCTGTTCCGAGAAGTTTCATTACATTTCTGTTTACTGATTAATCGCTGGATGATTTTGTTGTATTATATTTACGTTTCATCGTGTTAAGTTCGGCGGTCGCCCGGAATTACTATCAAAATTCCAAGTCAGCGAGTGACATTTATGAATTGTGAAACTCATTTTATTAATCCGTCGCCCCACTTTCTACTGGCGAGTCTCGTTCCACGCACATGAGATATTGTCTGCTGTATTTTAATTCGATCACAACAATATTCTATTCGGCCGTTGTGACATTTTGTAAATAATGCCAGAGTTTTATGTGTCGCGTGGGATCTATACTTTCTATTGTTAGTTTATGAGATTATCTAGTGTTTATTATTTATTTATTTAACATTTTGTACATACAGTGAACAGTTGTATACATTGGCGAGTTTATTGCCTAGTTGGCAATTTCTTCCAACCATAAAATAAAGTAACAGAAAGAAACAATTTTCAATACATACACATACATATCATCACACTCAATGTCTACCTAGGATAGAAGGGAGGTAAAAACAGGAATAAAATTGAAGGAAGCGCTAGGAATTTTTTTTTCAGACGTGTTTTAAAAGAAGTGACGGTTTCGGCTTCTTTTATAGCATTTGGGAGTTGATTCCATAGTCGAGCCGCCTGCACTGTTTATTACCTACCTCTATTTATTTTTCTACATTTTACAGCACAATATTAACGTTTCTCTTCTTCCTTTACCTTATTCGCACTTCATGATGCAAATGTGCATTGGTACAAGTGCAGTGTATCTTGTTCATTACGTCTTATGGTTAGTGCCATTCCGTGATATCATATGGATCATCTTAAACCATACTGGACTAACTCAGTTTTAGCATTTCTGAAATAGGACTTAAATTAAAGGCTCTAAATAAAAATCCAAGTCATCCAGATCCAACATAGAAATAAATTATTTAAAGTCTATAAAAAATACGAAAATATATGCCGGACGAATAATATTACTTTTACTGAAAACAAACGTAATGAATATAATATAATGTATAGGAACTATTTAAACATGTTAATAAAAAAAATTTTAAACGTGACTATTAAGTACCCTAAAACCATTAGAAAATGCAAGCACAGATTCTAAAAAAACCTGGTTCATCAAATAACAGATACTTTACTAGTATAATAGAAAATACTCCAGTCTTTAAATCACAAATACAAAATAACACAAGTTCTCACCATGCACATGAAATAGAGTCACCTTTATCATTTTTAAATTCAAAACATAACTGTACATCAAATATCTAAATACATTTAAAAAAAATTAACATACATAAATATATATTTATTTATATGTAAAAGTATACCCACGCACAGGCAACGCCTATGTGGGGATTTTTCTCAAATTCGTATCGTTTATCTTAAGCTGTATTTTTTTTTTTGTATTTTGTATTTTATTTATTCATATAAATGTATTATTATTATTTATGTTTAAAAAATTCAATAAATATATTTTTTTTTTTAAAATCTAGAGTTGCTTGATCATTCTCAAATCACTCTTTATGATAGGTTATGAATTTTATGTCGCTGGAAAAAATATATTTAATAAATATTTTTTGTTGACCTCCGCGGGAATAGGAGATCTGATGCGTGGTAGGCAGCCCAACGAGCTTCTCCAAGAGGCGGACAAAATATTATTTTCATTGCCTTTGCGAGTATTTAATATTTTTTTTAAAGAGGCTAAGCACATCGATTTTTGGGGAACTAATATTAAAATATAAGTATTTTTGTATCGTCAGTAACCAAGAATAACACATCCCAAAATGAACTTTTAAAGCTTGCCTTTAGCTTTAAAATCTGACAAAGTTAGCGCCTTAATCGGAAGTGTTAAACTTTACCCGCGTATTTGGCTTTTCTTTTTTTATGCCTACAACCCTTTACTGTTAGCTTTTATTTGATCACTCCAATGATTATCTCGGAAATCTGTCGAACGAATTCTGTCCTTATTGACTGTAGTTGAACAACACGATCTGAACAAGTCAGGAACTAGAAATTCGACTTAATTAACTTCACCGTTGGTCTTCACCTTGGCCACTTAAACAAAAGACGTCACAGGTCACAGGTAGGTACACATAATAATGTAATAAAGTGGAACTCCCGGATCTTTTCGTGGAAAAATTACAAAAGTTCCACAAAATTTCGGAGCAGCCATCAACTGCTGTCTACCTTAAGTAGTCGGTTGAATAATTCAAATTTAGATAATTAAACTTTCAACTATTAATTACCTTCTCTGCTTTGTGTCAACACTCGGAGAAGTTTCACTTAATATTTTTGGACATTTTCACAAACAAACTGTTTTACGCCGTGAATTAAAATCAACCTTTAATTTCAAGTGCTGAGTTTGTGTTAATTAGGAAGAAATTTTAATTAAGTGTCTTCCCGCTCAAGATTGTTCTATAAAAAGCTGTATGAATAAATACATCATGCAAAGTATGTAACTGTTTAATATTATAACAATCTTTATATAATGTATGTATTATTATGTAGTAGTTAACTGGATTCAATACTTAGTAAAGTATTATACTTTATCGTAATGTAATTTTTCGGAAAATGTCTTGGGACTTTATCTCGATTCATTTTATAAGCAAATATCTAAGTCACCTACAGAAGTTTACAGTACTCGTATTAAAAAGGCTATATCGGTAACTATTTTAAAAATATTTTTCTCCCCTAGAAAATAGTTATAATATATTTTGTTTTGATGACTGTTTATATATCTGGAATTTCATTTTTAAAATCACTCAAATTTCTAAGTATGACCATAGTAACAGCCTTTTGTGTTATTTAAGTAATTGAAATTATTATTATTATTATGGGTAATTTATAAAGCGCCGTTTTCGTATAAATATACCTCAAGGGCGCTTCAAATATTGAATTTAACGGCTCGGGAAATTTAAAGTGAGTGAAAACTCAATTTCTGAGAGAAAAAACCATTATCAAAATTAATCAAAAGATTTTGAGAACATATAGGTCTTAAGTTTCTTTCGAAAAACATCACTTCACTCTCACAGTTGCGCACTTCTGGTGGGAGAGCATTCCAAGCCACAGGGCCCGCAACCACAAAAGCGCGCTCTCCAAATTTTGTGCGCTGATTACGGATCGGTACTAAAACCCTGCCTTAAGCTGTAGATGTAGCTGTTATTATTGTTTCTCGTAGTATACCATTATCACGAATATTACAGCATAAAAATCTACGTTGATAATATCGGGAATTTATTCCACTTTTAAAATGATATCTGCAATATTGTGTGCATTCGTTTTTTTAACCAAATTTGTACCTTGTTTTGTCTACCATCCTGTTCGGCTAAGTGATTCTGTCCATGTTCTGGTGTTACATACCAACTGGAGATCGTTACTTAACATCCAGCTCGACGCGCGCCGCGACGCATTCTATCGCCGCCGCGGACACGTTGCCAAGAATGATGAATTCGCGATGCGGTATTTCTGAAATACCGCGACCCATATAACGCATTTAGTCTCCTCGTCTGACTGCAGTCTAGCAATAAGATATACAGAATTTATTCAGATGAAATAATATGTAGAAAGTTTGAGATTGAACTTTTGGGTTATTTCTCAAATATTGAATAAATTCAACCACGGATTTTAAAAATCCTTTCACCTCGACCTAATTTACTCTTGTCCGCCTCTTGGTGTAGTGATAGCGCGTTGGGCTGCTATGCCTGAGGTCGCGGGATCGATTCCCGATAGGGGTCGATATGTAATAATATGTATTTAGAATGAGAATTTTGCATAAAAATATTTTATACAAGACTGATCCCCCATTGCCTTCGTGTAACAAATTATCAAGATTCACTGCACTTGGTTTATCAGTCCCCTATGCACCACTGGGCGTGGATAAGGGAAAGTAGTAGTAAATTATTTACTCTTCTACTTTCATTTTGGTCGTTTTTTTCAGGGATTATCCCAGAAAAGCATCATCTGTACGCTGAGGGTCGTGAAAATCTACGAGCTCTTAAAAAATCCGTCATATTTTAAATTTAAACATGGGAAAGGCACTAAAAATATATTAATTGCCGATTATAATTCAAAATTCAAGGTTGACAGCTTCAGATACTTAGGTGTTCATATAACTGAAGATGGCAGCACGCACAAGGAACTCGCAATCCGTCTAGGAATTGCTGGAGCAACCTTCAACACGATGCGTTTGGAATTCTAGTTTATACTCGGTCAAAACAAAATGCCGACTCCTTAATTCCTGTATTGTGCCGGCGCTGCTATATGGATGCAAATCCTGGACTAGAATCTTGACCACGACGCGACCGAGTCATCGTATGCTAAGCAAGTGATTTTCCATACAAATTTAGTGTAACCCGTGGCCGACAGAGGGGCGACAGTCGTATAGAAGGGTCGCATTGTACGTCTATAGTAGGGCCCCTGGCACCTCACAAAAGCTCAGAATGCTCGCTTGTTGAGCTTTGAGAATAAGTGTCTGAGAAGGATACTAGGCATTAGGTGGTTTGACTTCATAACCAACGCTGAAGTTAAAGAACGGACGCAGCAACCTCCAATAACTGGAGTCGTGAAGATGCGGCGATGGTCCTGGCCTGGGCATGTACTCCGGATGCCTCGGCAGAGCCTGAACCCGAGCTGCCTCTTCTCTACGCCTGCAGGATCCCGCCGTCCTGGCAGACCGTCGATGACCATCCTACGGTTGTATTCGGCGGAGCTGATGGATGCGGGCCTGACGTGGGAGGAGGCGAGAGAGCTGGCTGGTGACAGGGTCTCCTGGAGGGATCTAGTGATGTCCACATGCTCCACATAGGAGCGAACGTGGCAAAAGAAGAAGAAGATAATTCAAAAGATGAATTGAAGATAAAATTATGTTCGGTAGTATTAAAGTCTCCCATAATCATTAATGCAAATAAATAGATATAATTGTGCTAAGCGTTGTGAATTGTGGGAACATGCCGTTTCCGTTTCTCAACAGATCCTTAGACCACGACGATAATTAAGTGCAGGACACCCAAGCCCGCTGTTCACAGTGTTAACATATTTGCACTTGAATTGTTCCCGGTTATAAATCCACGTTGCCGGCATTTCGTCGGCGCACAGTGGTCTGGATTTGGAAAATAGTAGACTTACGAACCAAAGTCATTATTCCGATTTTAAAGAAATGCTTACGGTACACAATTTTTTTTTTTTTAAATAACATTGGTTATGTTAAATATTTTCGTAATATTTACTCCATGGTAAAAAAAACATACAAAAATTTGTATGGAGAAATATTGAATTAATTTTTTTTTCTCGGCGATATCAAAATTAGCAAAATTTTGCACTTTAAATTCTTGTTGTTTCTTAGATTTTATTCAACCCATATAATGTGTATAATGGTTTATCTATTTTCTTAAAGTTCTGTTTGTTTATCTACCGTTTTTATTTATTTATCTTATTTTCTATTATTTTTTTTAGAGTTCTTTTGATGAACTCAAGTACTTCAATTTCGGAGCTGCTTTCAAATATTCGGAAATAACTGTGCCAGAAAGCAGGATACAAGATGTGCTGGAGTGGGATTCGAACCTAGAGATTCCAATCCAGAGTCACTGAATTTACCACTAAACCACAACCCGGCTCATTGATCTAAAATGCTGTTAAACATTCTCTGCTTTCGATTATACCAATTTATTGCTACTTATATTCATTAGTATAATATGTATGTATTAATAATGTAATGTAAAAGCTCTTTGGGCGTAAATAATATTAAATAAATCAAATCTCACGTGTCTCCGGCATAGGGTCCCAGTTGTCTCTGGGAGGAACGGCGCGGCGCCACAAATAACCTCGCAGAAGACGCAATTCCGATGAACAGTGTTCCAGAATACTGCTAGACAAATGATCGAGTAGGAAACGGTACGACAACCTCTATCCGTCTCCGCCCACGCCCACGCTGCGTCTGTCGGCGGCTGGACGTCAGCTGCTGGGTGATTCTTGGCGTGATGCATTTTTTTTGGCGGTTTGTTTGGCCAATTTCTCCTCACGTATCGTCCATTACCATCGAGCGGCGTGTGTTGTGTTCGGTGAACTAGTTAATCGATTAGCGATTTTGGTCAAGCCTCTAGTTTCACTTTTTGTTACTATTTGTCTATTTTAATGCATGGTGTATCAATTTATCTTGTTTTCTTTTATTTAGACTCATTATTACATGTATTCAATATATTTTTATCGAACGTATCAATTATATCATTTGTCCTTAAATGTCCTTAAAACATTTTTACTTAATACTTTTTTTTTTCTTTTTTTTTCTCTTATTATTATTTACTATGTATTCAAATATGTTTTTACCAAGTGTTTTACAGTGATAAATCATCCTGTTTTTTTTTTTTAATTCCAAAAATGTTGTATTTGTAACTTGTAACATGAAAATGTATTTATAACTAAAAAGTCATATATTTGGCTGTCTTAGAACGGGGTATCAACCCTAGTTAGACAGTTAAAGTACTAAATAAATGTATAATGTTATGTATGACTATATAAATAAATAAATATTGTTTATGTATTTTGCAATACTGGGTTGTGAATTATCTAAAAATGATAGGTTTTTTTGTAATTCGCTGAAATGTTTGTACCTCCTAAGTTTTTATAGTTAATTTCATCCTTGATTACCTACATGATTTGATATTTTTTCCAAAATTTTAGACTTCGTGATAAGGGAATCAGGGTTATAATTATTTGCTTCTATGACGAATACTTTACAATTTTATATTATTTAGCTACGGTTAATTGCCCGCATCTTGAAATCATCTAAACCCTTAATTAAAACATAAATTCTGTTCGGTGCGAATTTTCTGTATTGCGTATTTCGGTCGTTTTACCTCCGAAAAATGTCTCGTCCTTATTTCTGAGACCAGCATAGCAATTTACCACATACTGTGAGCACAATTACTCGTACGGAGCATGTGACACTAATGATAGCGATGCTCTAAGCCGGGAATTAATGTGATCGTAGAAAACCTTCCGGGTTGTTGAGACCATATCATCCTTTCATTCTTATGTCTACATTTTTAGGTCACTTCAAAGTCACGTAACCATACTTTTTTTACGTTATTTTAAGTTCCGAAACCCATATTTGATGAATCCATTTCATATTTTTGTTTGCTGTGTGACCATCTTGATAATTAAAGACACTATGTTTGGCATGTTGCTAACGATTATTATCATTTCTTAAATATCATGTCAAATGTCACTTTTTTTATTTTCCTAGTGTCTTCTGGACGTGTGCGAGTCCTCTAATTCGATTGAATTGACAATATCTCCATAATGTCACATTAACTTAATTTTAATTGCAAGGTCATCGTCATCAATCCATTTCCGCTCTCTATGTGGAGTCCACTGCTGCCAAGCTAAGCGATTGGCCAAGCGTGCATCTTACCAAAAAATGCTACTATTTTTAAATTGCTTTGATTTGTTTAAATTTTCAATAGACTTTTTATCTTATGTATAACATTTACATTTAACTGCACCGTCTGTACATTTACAGAAGTGCGTAATGCCATAGAAACATTTTAATTTTTGTCACAATACTACAAAACTTATTCCGTACCTTCTCTTCCAAAACAGTATTCTTCCGATCCTAATAAGGTTCTTCCCGATAACACGAATATTCTTAAAAACGTTATAAATATTTAAAGTATATTTTTACAATTCCAACGATATAAAACACAATGATCAAAAATGTTGTTTTCATTTATAAATATATGTTTTAAAAACACGAAAATACAAATGATTTTTAACGCCCGTTATTGGTTAATGACGTCATACCCGTCTACCATGAAAGGCGTGAAATTCATTACGAAGTGAGCGCCTATATTGCTGTGACGTCACACCGCATGCGCGCCAAATGAAGGATTTTGCGAGATATTGTAATTTTTCAATCAATTTTTTGAAATCTATCCTTATCATTTCGTTACTCCTCTCTTCATAATTGAGACATTTGCGATACAAGTATCACGCTACTCGAGCTGCTTGTTCGATTCGGGTTATCAGATTTGATTCGGTATACCTACGTATTTCTGATTAAGTACACAATATACACAACAACAAGATACACGTACTGCGGTTTTGTGTATTCAGAATAACGAGCGTATGACCCACTTTCTCACTGAAATATTATTCAGCCCGTAAAACAACAACTGAAGTTTATCTTATCAATATACCGATACCAACGCTTCACACGTACTGATTTTAGTGATGCGTCGCCTATATAAATACAGAATTGGGTTCTTCCCGATTTTTTATTTTGTATTTTAAAAAAATTATTGAAAAATAACAATATCAAGGGTTTTTTTTTTTAAATTTTACGATGTCATGTGAATTTTTTAAATCGCTCGCAAAATCCTCCATTTGGCGCGCATGCGGTGTGACGTCACAGCAATATAGGCGCTCACTACGGAATGTATTTCACTCCTTTCACGGTAGACGGGGTATGACGTCATTAGCCAATAACGGGCGTTAAAAATCATTCGTATTTTCGTGTTTTTAAAACATAAATTTATAAATGAAAACAAAATTTTTGATCATTGTGTTTTATATCGTTGGAATTGTAAAAAATACTTTTAAATATTTATAACGTTTTCAAGGATATTCATGCTATCGGGAAGAACCCTATTCTCTTCTTTCTTCTTGGTATGTTAACTTGTAAACAATCCTACATGATTAACCACTAGCTTCTAAAAATAAATGTATGATTTAAGCGCAACTTTAGTAGTGTTTGCTAAACCTTCTTCTTCTGTTGTTTCAATCTTGGGGATTGGTTTACTGCAGACCGTACTTGCATTTCCTACTCCAGTCTTCTCGATGATCTAGCCTTCTTTTTGGTGGTGCGTAAGTGGTCGTCCTCTGTAGCCTGTGTCCTCCACGAGCATCGCTTCAAACCAACAAATATATTTTTTATAAAATGAATTTTAATTTACTCCTTTTTTACCTGAACTTGAATCCTTTTCGTCATTTCTTTAAGTTAGTGTAAATATCTTTACTTTATTGTCAACAAAAGTGATTTTATATTATTACTCGGAATTTCAATTCATTAACTTTTTAAATCCTGTTAATCGCCCCCAGATATTCTTAAGTCTGCTGTATTTCAATTTTCAATCATTCGAAATTTCCCCACGCGGAAGTTAATTTATAATTTGATTGTTTGTTTAATATCGTTTGGCGTCGGTATTTAATTCCGAAATAATGGAAAAGCCTGTAGGGTCTACTGGCACAAGAAACAATTTCGGCGTTTACTCTGGGCTGTGTAGGCTTTCTTTTATTGTGTTCCACGGGTTTCTAATTTCCGTTTGTTCCTTTCTTCCTTCCTCCGAAAAGATTTTGTGTTTTCAGCCCCAGAGCTGTTTCTGGATTGATGACTACTTAACTTCCTTATTCTGTGTGCGCTGGTTACTTTCCAACAAAAATAATATTTTTTATTATAATAATCCATTACATATTTTTATAGACCGGTATTATCGTCTGTTATCAAAAATTCTTAATTTAAAACACACCCAAAAGATTATTTATTTATTTATTTCAGTTATTTAGAACATTACAAAAAAAATCCAACAAATTTCTAAATACAAATTATACTAAATACAATACAATAATAAATCATACATAACATGACAATAGATGGTTTTGTTAGTATAATGATATAAAAAAGTATAGAAAGAAAAATTAAAAGTTAGAAAGTGCTTTCCTAACGGAAGACCCTGTCGTGAAATAATTCGACATCCGAGGTGATGCGATTAAGTAACAAGATTGCTCTACCGACAGGCATAACCATTGGCAGGTTGGTTCTGCATATTGGCAGGTAAAACAATCGATGCTGTCTTTGTCGAAGATAGTTATCAGGTACGAACAGACCTACATCCATCTGAATTTCTGAGTTATGTATGCGACCACCAATCACCTGAAAGAAGTGAGCACAAATGGACGTCCCTCCTTCTCCATAATGACTGATAGCCTAGCATCCCTAGTAAAAAGTCGGTTGGGAAGATTCCTTTAGGTACAGATAGCGCAGAAATTTCTTCTGTACTCTCTCTACCATCAAAGGGTATCTAGCCTCATGTGGCGACATGAGTTAGGTAGTTAGGTACTACCGTTTTAGTGTATTTTAAACAGCACATAATCTTGTAAATAATGCAATACAATTTTAAGCTTTATCTCTCCACCAATACTTGGTACAATAAATGCTTATCACTAAAATAACTAAGGGTTGGTTGGAAGATTTTGCTTAAAAGCAATAAACCCGCCCTCGTACACTTGGTATGTAATTGTACACGAAGTTTATATAAATAAATTAGACCAAACTTGCATATTTTAGAAGCACTTTTGATTAAATTTTGTTTGTATAATTATGATTAAAAATTGGGTAGGTACATACATAAGTATGTTTGGTATGAATCACCTTTCGATTATACATTTTTTAGTGAATGTTACAAAAAAAATTACGCGGTTGTCCATTTTATTCACGTACAGGTATGAGCTTTATTAAAGAAGTTTTTAATTGATTTAAAATTATTTAGTTATCTTCTGCTTTAGAGGAAAATATTTTTTACAGAAGAGAATGTAAAAGATTTATTTGCATTTTATACTTTATTTATATTTATTTAGATTGATATCATTTAAAGAATGCGTTTTGTATACATCATGTTAATTGTATGCTGGTCCTTTGAACCAACTTTTTAACATTCCAGTGGTACGAAACCTTCGTCTACAATAAAATCTTTGTAGACGATTTTTTAGGGAATATTTCATATTTCTAATTGTTAAACGTTATTTTCGTTGTGCATAAATTTGGGCTGTAAATTAAACGTTCGCTTCTTTGTCAACACGCTGTTACGCGACACCGGAATGGTTCAAATAGAAGTAGGTTGGGTCACGCGATCCAGAATATAAACCCGATGGAAATTTCCAGAACTCTCTGTTTCCAGTTAGGTAATGTTCCGTGTATTGTAATGGCCGATCCAACAGAGAATAAGGTAATCGGGGCTAAAGGAACTAGAAACTAGATTCAGGCACGCGCTGGGACTACAACAAACCTACTTTGCCAACATCTTCATTATCTCATTTACCATGTTCCTTGCGTCCCTCCGATTTGCGTGTTTACTTCGCTAAAGCGTTCAGTGTTTTTAAGATCGAAGGACCCCGTCAAAACTGTATTCAATAGATTAAACTAAAGTAATGAACAATTTTAACCGGGCTATTAAAATAACATTTTGGGCGTGTTCAAATACTTGTACACAAATCTGGATTTTATCCCAAGACGGGGGTAGGTATATTTTTTATTTTATATCCCTACAGAGATGAGGTAGAATTTTTTCCAAATTCAGGAATGTGGATATTCGAGCGTTTACAGGGTTTATGACGATACTTCAATATCAAAGCATAGATGGAGCTTTCAACTCGCTGGTGGATGATTCTCGATTCGTAGCATATATACAAAATAAAAAATGTTACCTGATGTGGATATTCGCTAATAAGCGGAATGGGGAATGTTGTAGTACATAAAGTGGCCACTTAACCCAGCCAATGACAGGTCATAAGCCCTGTAAACGCTCGAATATCCACATTCCTGAATTTGGAAAAAAATCATCTCGGTAGAGATATAAAATTAAAAATATACAAATAAAATAAGCTTTTTTATGCAACAATATAGCGTCATCTCTAGCTATCATTAATTAAAGAGGTTTCACACAAATGCGAAAAAATATAATATGTATATGTATGGCCACCACAGGACCGCCACGCGACCCCTAAAATTTCTGGACCGCTAGGAAAGACGCAAATAAGCCAGCAAATTTCAATCCACACGTTTGCCACAGACCGTTTGTCCAAACGCTTATTTATAGCTTGAAAAGCACTCAAAAACCCTTGCAAGCCTAGGCAAACTCTCCATCCACACTAAATCAAACTATGCTTGGGACCTGAATATTATGTTATACAAATGTTAATATAATTTGTATTAAAGTTTTATGCCAGGAATATATTTTCAACTTAGCAGGACGGCACACAATCTATATGTCACAGTGTTTTGTATTTTCTATTATATCTATAAATAAGTTTTACAATTTCATTTTATATCCCTACAGAGATGAGGCAGAATTCTTTCGAATTCAGGAATGTGGATATTCGAGCGTTTACAGGGCTTATGACCTGTCATTGGCTGGGTTAAGTGGCCACTTTATGTACTACAACATTCCCCATTCCGCTTATTAGCGAATATCCACACCAGGTAACACTCTGTAGGGATAAATAATGAAATATATACCTACTCCCGTCTTAGGATAAATACAGATTTGTGTACAAGTGTTTAAACACGCCCAAAAAGTTACAATGTTCAATTAGATATATAATATGGTCTAGAATGAGGGAATCCACTGTTTTCTAAAGTATTTTTTTTCTATAAACTTACTATTTAACTAAACAAAAAAAATATATTTAATATTTTTTTATAAGTTATTGATGAAGATACGATTTTTTAAAGTTGCACATTTCAAATACCGCGCTAAATACCAACTATGTACTAACTGCGTCATTTTTGCAGGAGTGACGTCATAAAACGGGTTGTTTAAGGCCATGGTATTTCTCCAGCCAGTAACAAAACTGTCAAAAATCTATGCAAACTAACGCGGGAAGCACAGATAAAATATACCGTCGACTCAACTGTCATATACTGTTAACAGCTGTTCTAGGTAGACTGAATGGCGGCCATCTTTTTTGCAATAGAAGCTATTGTATTCCATATTAAAATGCCATGGAACGCGGCTACGGGGTTTAAAAACGGAAACCGGAAACACTACACTTAGATACAAGGAGTGACGTCATTGTTTAAGATTTTGAAATGAATGCTATTTTCAACATTTTTTATTAACGTTTTTGGGATATTTCATCCCATTCAAAATTTTTAAATATTGCGTCTACACGAAAGCATTTTTGGGATTCAATTCATCCCCTCATTGTCAAATAAGCTAAGTGTGATGTATTCGGTATGGCTAAAGTAATACACGGCGTGACAATATTCACGGGTTTAGGTATACACAGTTTCACTGTCTACGCTGCTCAGAGCTCTAACTGGGAATGGCGGGCACACAGCAGACATACTACATACACACACACGTTCGTACATATTCTGTCACCCTCACACATAGTTTTTTTCACACACATATCTCACACTAAGCTCTGGCAGTACAATATCAGTATAAAATACACGCTTTAACATTTTATTCCCTTGATTCAAAATGTTATACTCACTTAATTTCAGTATTGATTAGCTTTTCCATCACGAACGTGCAATATCTTGACTTTTAGCGTCGGGCGATATTAGAAAACAGATTCCGATGTTTGCGTCTGATTGCCTGTGGATGCAGAAGTCAAGTATTATCGTCCGTTGCCCCTCGGAATTAGGTCACCCGGGCTGCAACCGCGCAGGCGCGGGCCATCTATGAATAATAATTACAATAATTAACTTGAATCGAAATAGAGTGGTGACGGTAGATTTATATTATACCTACAGAGTGTATTATTTAACTGGCTAATCAATTAACTTGTCATTTTTCCGAAGGGGTAAGCAGAGAGGATAGAACGCCACACCACTATGTTTTGGCACACTTATTATGATAATTTTTTTATTTAAAAAAGAAACATTTAAGCTCCTATGATATACCTACTCAAATATTTCAAATTCGGGCTGATTTCAAATGGTCGGGAATAACTGTGTCAGAAAGCAGGAAACAAGGATTTGAATGATTTGTATTGAAATGTGGTTTCCGAAGGAGTAGGCAGAGATGATAGAACGTCACACCACTCTGTCCTTGCACACTTCCTTTTCATTCTCCACATTCAACATAGGAAATGTTTTGAAATTATAAAATATGGTTATATTGTTTTATCAACTGCACGGTTTATTACATAAAGGCAATAGGTATAATAAGTCTATATTTAATTATCCATATATCCATATCCGTGATGAAAATATATACCTAATAATTTTTAAAACTCAGTATGAATAACTATTATCATCATCATCATCATACCATATCCGCTCCCTATGTGGAGCATATGGAATCCACAAACTGCCTCCGGGCCAAGCGATAGGCCGCCAGCTCCCGTGCATCCTCCCAAGTCAAGTCCACGTCCCGCAGCTCTGACGCTAACTGCCGACGAATTGTCAACAGTGGACGACCAGGACGCCGAGTAACTATTATAAATCTCAATAAATGTTTTATATTGATCCCGTAGGGACCGAACCCGCGACCTCATCACGGTGAAAGTAATGCGCTATCCACTACACGACTACACCACGAAGCGGACATCCTGTGTAGTACGAAGATTGTATTTGAAATGGTCAGTCCATGTGTCATCACGGTCCACTGATTTGGCAGCGGTTCAAATGAGATGTCTGCCGCAGCTTCTACAATATTGTCAACTTTTAGCTTGGGATTACAACACATGACTCACAACGTCAATATTCTCAACAGAAATTCATCAGATTTTTATTATAGGTGTACTAATGGCAACAGCGGACGTCCAGGACGCCGAGAACCAGCGCTGCGATTCTACTAAGGTTTAAGACATTTTAGCGATTCCCTTAACTGTCACTGTCAAAAATCGGAATCGGATTTTTGGCTTCAAAGTAGAGTAGAATCTTGGTAGAATCTCTCAAGGTCTATGCATTCCACAAGACATAAAAGATCAACATTTTTGGAGAATCAAATTCGTCGAATAAGTAAGGTTAGAGATAAACGATTTGACAGCGATTTGACAGTTCGGCGAGAAATGGGCGTCTAGTGACGTTTGGGTTTACGACCGTAATTGCACCGCTGATGTCTTGTAAAATAGGCAAGCATGGCTTTTCGGGAGGCATACGTAGTATATGGCCTAGCCAGCCGAAACGCCTACGCCGGATGACAGTATATACCAAGGGTTGCTGCGTCCGTCGCCTCATTTCTGTCTTCCTTACAGAGTCAAATCATCTAATATTCTTCTAAGACACCTATTCTCAAAACTCAGAAGTCTGCTAGTTTGGGCCCTGGTTAGGTGCCATGAAATACACAATAATCTTGAATAATACACAAAATAATAATAGGTAACCCTTGAAATGATGTGTGATACCTTGGACTGGTTCTGAAGCGTAAGACTGATTGATGATCTGCAAAATCTGTACATTATGTACCTACCTAGGTACCTCATTGTATTCAATCAATTTGCAAGGCATAGTAACCTTGAAAAGTTGCCTATTCTCAAAAAATTCAGAAGTCAGAAGTCTGAAGTCTGCTGTTTTGTCAAAAGTCAAAATTCAAAAGTCTGCTGTTTTGGGCCCTGGTTAGGTGCCATGCTCCACAGCCATAGAGGAGAACAGGTGTGATGCAGGCGTTATAAAGGCGGCATTTTGTTTTAACCGAGTAGCATCCGGTCTCCAGAAAATCCGTCGGCAGTTTGCGTAAGAACTGACCTGGGAGGATGCGCGGAAACAGCCGTCCGATAGCTTGGCTTGGAGGCAGTTTGTGGAATCCATACGCTCCACAAAGGGAGCGGATATGGTATGATGATGATGATGTACTTATGTCAAAATTGTAGCATAATGCAAGGCTGAGATAAGCATTATTGACAAATTTACGATGGTTCGGTAAATCTTACACCTAATTTCAAAAACTCCTAAACCGTTTGTCAAACTTTGAAATTAGGTTGCAATAATTTACAAATATATTAACAGTAACTTTATGTTGAATTTTATAATATACTTATAATATTCAAGGATCGTTACGTCTACTTAAGAAACAATACCTAAATTGAATCATGGTGGAATGTTTAACTTTTCTCCATTATTCCGTACTGAAAATTAAACGCAAATTTAATACGGTTTTGTTTATTCATTTATTTGAGTAGCTTTAGGTAATGTTACCACTAACAATTTCAAGTCTCACACATGTGACCTTTCATCTCTGATTAATTATTCCAGAACGGCCTTGAATTGAAAGCGTTTGGATAATGAGTGATACAAGTTAACGGCTTTAATTATTTTGCATATTATCTAGTTCGTTCTTAGAAACTTGATTTAGATTTCTGCCTCGCGACGACTTGGAAACGCGAAGTTAGTGAACTGTTAATTTCATAATGTTAAGCTGTTCAATTGAAGTAAACTCATTGATTTTAAAAAGATTTGTCTCATTGCTCTGTTTATCCTTATCTCTTAAACCTTGCCTCGTGTATGATAATTCAAAATTGATTTTTTTCCTAACAAGCGTGTTTCAAACAAAATTCTAAGTAGGCTTTCTGGACTATTCAAACGGTTATAAAATGTTTTGTTGAAGGTAAACCGTCTTTCATGATCAAAAATACACTGCATTCAGTGTAGTGCTCAATGAACCATTAAGTGTGGATAACGGAAAGGAAGGTAGAAAGGCAATCGTCTTCTTTTGCTGCAAAACTATAAAAATCTGCAAACTAAGATAAAATGTATACACAATGTTTTCCTACAGCAATCATTATTAATGGATAGCATTTTATACAATAATTATCAAGTAAGAAGGTCAATAAAAATCAAAATCAATAAAACGGGTATTTAAGGGCCAGTTTTATAAAAATCCGTTAGTAAAGTTTGATTTACTAATCAGGTAAGTAAAAGTAATATTCTTCCAAACGTTTTGTTCTTAATATATTAATCGTTACGAACGGATGTTTAAATAACCAGCCCTAAAAAGACACTTGCCATGATCCAATCTACGACTGTAGGTAAAGTAGGCAGTATTTAAAATCTCATAGTTATACAGACCGAACGTTTTATTTAAAACCAGGTTTTTTTTCTCTGTTTGTTCGTAATCATTTTAGTTCGATCTATAAGTATTTTTTGTCGTTGAATATCGTTGATCGTCCTCCTTTTATTTTATTTTTCATAAACTAGTTTTTAAGTGTATCAAGACTCGCAAATAATTTAATGTAAATTGTTTCCTTTAAGATGTATCCAACTTTAACACAGTAATCGAATGTTATGATTAAATCTGTCAAATTAGTACCTACTATTTTCAAGTTATTAGAATACCTACTGAACTAGATAGAGAGGAACATTTAACACGTACAAATATATCTTTATTTTAAAAAAAAAACATGGAAAATTACTTGTAATACTTGCATTATTTTTTACAATCATCACTGCTTTCGAATTTTAGTATTAGTTGAGTAATTATTCATCAAAATTGGACGATAGGTAATCCGCCATTTTGAGTTAATTTGGTGTTAGGGCTCTCTAAATAATATCTTGACATTCAACATGCCTCCCTGACATTTCCTTCCGACAGAGGCCGACCTAAAGGAAATGGGACAGCCATTTGTCTAAGATGGCGATGGCGGAGGGTGGGGGGGGGGGGGGGGATTTTGGCGGGAAAGGGGCCGCAAAACGGGCACTGACCCGTGGAACTCCTCATTACTTACTGTGTCCTATTTTTTTATATTTTGTAATTAGTTGTGAAGGAACGGCTCAAATAATTTATGATGTAAGTGTGCCTGGGTATGCTGTGATAAACTGAACTTGCTGTTTTAATGCAGTGCCCTATGCACCAGTATGGATGTAGCAGTAGTGTGTCTGGGTGTAGAAGTCGAGGAATGCCGCGGAAGACGTGGTATTTTTAAATACAACAAACGCTTGAAAGTGGCTTGCATGAGAAGATGTATGAACGTGGAGGAAGTAAGGGAAGTGTGCCAGGATAGAGTGGAGTGGCGTTCTATGGACAGAGTGGAGTGCAATATGGTAAGTTAGTTTAAACATTCGCCATATGAATCGGGTCTATTGATTAAGCTGATTTTATATTATAATATGTTGATTTATATGAAATGCTAGATGAGAATGATTTTTCGTTTATTAATGTAAATCAGTCATTAGACGTCATTTAATGGTAGTATTTGTTTGAACCATGTACCATACACACTGTATCAGACCTGATTGAAAGAAATTCTAACATTTATTTATTTATATCAAAATCAAAACACAATAAAAAAAGTGGCAAAAAAAGTTTCTTTATTAGGAAGAATTAGAAATAAACTAGATAAAAAAACATCACTTATAATATACAAGAGTATAATTGTCCCACATATAGACTACTGCTCATTTATAATATACCTTAGTAATAAAGGAGAGCTAAAAAAATTACAAATTCTGCAAAACAAAGCAATGCGAATCATATTGAAGTGCAGTAGAAAAACAAATATTAAAAAAATGATTAAACTCTTAAATATTATGTCAGTAGACCAAATAATTAAATATAATGTTGCTAATGAAATTAACAAAATTGTTGAAGGGATAATTCCAAGATATTAGCAAAACAAATTAAAAAACAATGACTTTTTTCATAAATATGCAACAAGAGGTTTTAAAAAATATAAGATTAGAAAAGGAAAGAAAAACTATGTCACAGAATTGTCTCATATACAAGGGCATTAAAATGTATGAAGAGATGCCAGAAGAAAATAAAAAATGAACAAAATTTAGAGTTATTTAGGGCTAAGTGTAAAAAATATATGTGTGAGAAGAAATATTAGTGTAGATAAGAATAGTTAGGAAAAAAATAAATTAAGTGTAATGTAATAATATTAGTCTATGTAAAATTGTATAGTACTAAATAAATATAATACAGCTTATCCAAATCATACATATATCAATCAATCTTATATAAATAAAAAATTGAAGCCAATTACAAGGACTCTCAAATAATTAACAGAACATAAACAGTCAATTATAATTGAATCATAAGTTGAAAAGTTTAAACAGATGAACTGTCATTTTAATCAAGCTATATTTAATAGAATAAGTTACAGAGCGTGCACGTGTCAATTGCGCACGTGCTCCAGTATCCGGTTGCGCTTTCCACGTGTGTTTTATTGCAAAATCTGCTAACAGACTGCATCCGCAGCTTGCACTAGTAAGATATAATTGCCAATAATAAATTAATTTATTTTTCAGTCGTAAAAAATCTCATCAACTCTTGCGATGTTCGCTGTTTTTCTGGAAACTTATTATGTTGTGTAATCTTATCTTCGTCTCTGCATATTTTGTTATTAATCACTTCGTGTTTATCCTTTTTGAATGATAAAACTTATTGTAACTTGTATGACTTTCGTACAACCTTAACACGAATTTCTTTTTTTACGCCGAAGTTCCTAAAGGTTCTTGCCAGTTATTGCCTTTTTCTTTTTTATACCTTTTCTTCTACTCAGCGTGGGCTGAAATGGTGTTGCGAAATATATCCTGTGAATAATACTCACAAGTATGGCCGCAAATATGCTAAATTTTAATATTATATTGTTTATTACGCCAGATAGGATGACTGTTGAATATTGTATGTTGTGGTTTGGACTCAGCCGAGGTTGCTGCCGCGTCTTCTCTGGGCGTGGTTGGCGGGGGGCGGGTAGGAGGCTGCGCTTGGGCGGGAGGTGGTTGTAACTAACGACTAAAAAGGGGGTAGAATTACTAATATTCCTATCACTGTAAATTTGGGCCAGCTCCTTGAGCAGGTTGGGGTGGATGTGTTTATGACAATCTTAGAGCCGAGACAGTGATAGGGGCAATGAAAGCATTTGGTCGCGTATTGAACCTTCTTTTCTTCCGCTTTTTCCAGTTAAAACTGAATCTATTAAATTTCACGGATTAGCTTTAAAAAACCGATAGAGTTGTGCTGGTCTGAAAAAACACTCAATAGTCTTTAAAACAGTCTAGGGAAAGGGTGGGATCGGTTAATGATCCTTCTCATCGTATCTCTGCCAAGATTCTTTGATCTTTAAAAAAAACTGTTTATAAGAAGACTCGCCGAACAGGTGTAGAGACGTCTCTTTCAATTGTGTGTGTTGTAACTCGAAGTTCATCACCATCATACCATATCCGCTCCCTGTGTGGAGCATATGGATTCCACAAACTGCCTCCAAGCCAAGCGATCGACCGCCAGTTCCCGTGCATCCTCCCAAGTCAGGTCTACGTCCCGCAGCTCTGACGCAAAGTGGCGACGGATTGTCGACAGTGGACGTCCAGTACACCGATAACCTGATGAACTCGAAGTTACTAATCTAAAAATACCTAACATTTTTCTATTAACGAAATGGAATTGTTTACCATTGAATTGTAATTTTAATTCCTTTGTAGCGAGCGTCTCTACTTTTTTATCCTCATGTGATTTATATCAATCCATTAAACATTAAGTCGTAAGGTTATATTTGTCGTTATTCGTCTAGTTGCTATGTTTCATTGTTAAACTTTTAAGCATCCGGCAGAATAGTGGGGTAAAATTAGTTATGTTGACACCTTAATCCAAAGAGGATAACATCGACTGTTTTCATTACTTCTTCCCTTCTGTATAATTTACCGAGGAAGCTTATAATGCAATATGCACGTTGTGGCCAGCTTTGTACCGTCATAATACGTGCTGCATTTTAATCTTGTTAGTGATGTTGTAAGTCTTGGAGGATTTCAGATCTCGATGCAGACGGAAACCAACGAGAGCCGAAGGTTTATCAAATTAACCGCATTTCGTATACCGGTGTATTTTGACACTCCGTACGTGTTTTAATGGCATATTAGTATGGGTACTCTAATCTATTTACAGGGTTTACCATCCTACCTTATGCTGATGTTATTTTCTACCTGTAGTAACTTGAGTGCGCTGGTTTAGAGCTAATCCGAACGTCGTAAAATATTTACAAAACAACGACTAGAAAATTTTGCTGTTCACAGCGGATGTAAATTGCTGCCGTTTCTCTTCAAGTTCGATGCACTTTTAGGTTCTTTTTACCTGTCTTTTCTCTACAACAATTTTCATATTTACTTTAAATATTGTGCTGTGTTTTATACGTTAAAAATGTTTCTGTCCAGTTTAATGTGTTTTCAAATTTTTCCTATCAAATAACGTGTTATGCTTTGCTAAAGCTTCTTGTTCTGCCAGCGGGTTTTCAATCCTAAATTTATTTTATTCATATCAATGGCTCTTTGATTAAAATCTCTGTGTTAATTGGCCAAGGTCGTAAAATTTTATGATTTTTTTAATACTTTTATTTACCGTAGGACCCTTTTTGGAATAAACTGTCTGATCCGTCCTTGCACATCCTCATATTTTCTCATTTATGTCGTCATGTCGACCGTAATATAATTCTTATCTGACATTCGCTAATTCCATATTCTAAGAGCGGATCTCGTGGTTCATGGGGGAAAGAATTATCATATTTTCTTACTTTTTATTCTGCGTTTTTTATTCAAATTATTCGCCTCTATAAAATTATCGTAGGATACTAATAAACGGGTTCATTTTCAACAATGTTGACGTTTTACGTAAAATGATATTGAGCCTCTACTTTTTTGTATTTTTGTATATTTAATATTTTATTTTCCGACCTCAATATATCGTAAAGGTGTAAATATCTGTAGAAAATTATGTACTTCCTAACACTACTTAGATATGAATAATACTGCTACTGTGTGTATAGGTTATAGGTATGTTACATTTTATGTGTTATATCAAGCCATTAAGTAAAACACGTAATAGCCAATACGTCATCTATGTACATTAGGGTGTCCCTTATTTTTCAACTTGAGTATTATTAAAAAAAAAATTGAAAAACTTTGAGGCCTCGTCGGCACGAGTTAAAATCATTGTACACATATGAAATTTCGTATCTAAAGAGGCCAAAGTAATTGTAAAAAAGATAGAGGGTATGCGTTTTCAAAATAAAAAATAAAAAATTTTTGGTCATATGTTATATTTTGTTTTCACCCTACTAGGGTGTCCCTTATTTTTCAACTTGAATATTATTTCATGCATAGGGCCCACTTTCTTTTGTATTGCTATAAAACACTTGTTCAGAAAATTTCAGTTCATTTGGAGTACAGTAACCCGTGCCGACTTGCATCGGAACATGTTCATACAACATGAAGGGAATTTCTTAAATTTTGAAAAACTTTGAGGCCTCGTCGGCACGAGTTAAAATCATTGTACACATTTGAAATTTCGTATCTGAATAGGCCATAGTAATTGCAAAAAGATAGAGGGTATGTGTTTTCAAAATGACACCCTAATGTACATCGATAGTGATCAATCTTCGTAACATTATTTAAATTATTCATTTAAACTACCCTGAGCTTTTAGAATTTCTATATCCGATATTTTAAGATTCGCAACTGGTATTACTTCATTAGTTATTCTCCAAAGTGGTGTTGGTTATTTATAATATCGAGCTGGAAACAGATTTGCATTAGGAAGCAGGGGCAGTTAAAGCGATGAACCGTCCTTTGCAACCAGAGCTGAGTTGTACTTCCTTTTACTGTTGCTGGCGATTTCCCCACGGCATACTATCAACCCTTTCTCCTATCTCAACACTTATGACACCCTTCACCCACCGAGCTTAGGAATGAAGTTTAGCGCTTTTCTTTGTTTTCTCCTCCTTCTTCTGTTTTCACGTTCCTTCTCCTTTCCGGGTGTTGTTTATGCTTTCATTCTAATTGGACGTTGGCAACTAGAGATTACGCTAAATCTGATGTGATTTACCAACTTTCCCAACAACTTTTAACTTTGTTTTTCCCTTTGTTGTCAAATTTTGGAAAGTTTTTAATTATAGTGAGTTTTAAATTAAATCCACTGTCGTATAAATCCTCTTCCTTTGGCGGTGACGAAACTTATTTATTCGACCGAGGAAAAAATAGGCGGAAGCAATTTGCTATTCCGCGTTTGTCTAGCGTCTTATGTGCTTGTGATTAGAATATTTAATAAAGGAGTCGAGACATCGAGACATGTGATTTACTCCTATCCACCTTCGTTTTGTTCGAGCACGATGAATCCATTTACTTCCCAATATTTTATGTCTTTTTTCCTTATTTAGCTTATAATTGACTAGAAATCTCCCATCTCAGCTTTTACCATCCAAATCGCACGAAACAACCATTGATCTTTATTTACAAGTTTCATTTATCCATTTATTTATTTCAGCTGTATTTGCCGTTTTTTTACATTTATCAATGATAAAGATTATTCTATGTCTGCATCCTACACATTTTCTTTTTAGTTTTGTGTTTATTTATTTTCATATCATGGTCGACCGATTCATTACTCTAAATCTTTATAACAGTACGTGTATAGAATACATTTCTTAATTTTAATAATGCTTTTATTTTGTTCGCAGGTTGGTCGCTGTTTATACCCACATCTAATAAGATTTTATTGATAATCTGGTGAGTGTTTCATAATTCAGACAAATTGATATTTCACATAATACACTCTCTCGTTCGTTCCAGGTGTCAGAAGTTGCGAACTTAAAGTAAATATTTTTTGCAACCTTGTACGTGGAGTGATTTCCCAGGAGTTGAATTCAACACTTAGTTAAATGTTATTTTAACTTTATATAAAGTATAAACTAATTCCCGGCAACTTTCTGTACTTAAACTTTGTTGTGTAATTTTTCAATATGCGAGGACGGTATGAAACCTTTCCCGTGGTAATGTAATTACTTTGAAACTTAGTTTTTTTTTCTCATTCGTTTAGTTTGGAAGGGTAGAGTTGCACTATATAATTATTACCGCCCACACCACACAGGGTGCGCCTTCACTCGCTTCAAAATAACTGTCCACTCTAGGTAGACAAGTTCCCCCGGTTCTAATTAACCTCATCTGAGGAGGTAGCGATTCGTTGAATAATTAAAAAGGAGTTCTCCATTGAGTCCATTAAATAAAGTTCAGGATTTGCTATTCCCAAATGTGTCGCAAGCAGCTACGAGCAACAAGCTAAAGGGTTTGGGGAAGGAGTAACCCGTTCTTGTGCTGTTTTTTCAAAGTCTTTATTAGTAGCAAAGTTTCTTGAATGCAAGCTGCATTATGCAGAGTGTTTTCGCTGTTCGCGTCAAATTTTCACAAGTTTTGATGGAAACAACGTATCAACTACGAGACGCAAATGTCTCCAACTTCTCGCTTGCAGGAGTATGTAAATTATTATGTTCAGTAGATTGTTGAGAATATAACAGAAATTGAGTGCCTGTTTTCTTTTGTGCGGGAATTTTATTATATTCCTTTATTGGGCTTTGTTCGATTCAGTATTTTACTGATGTCTTGGGGATTTCTTTGTATGTTATGTTATTATTCCCAAAATGAAATCTTAGAGAGTTTGTGTAATAATTCCTTCTGGTTTGTGTTGGTGTTTTTTGATGTTTCTTTCGAAATTCTGTAGCAAAAATGACGATGGAAAATAAGTGGCACTTTAATAGGGAAAGTATGCGATATTTTAAGTTATCCTTTGAACGTTTTTTTTAATATAGGATAACAAAATGTTCTTCCTGTTTCTTTCATGAAATCATTATAAATAAATGATCGTTTTTAAAAGAAATATTTAGTCTTTTGAACTTACTCGTATAACAAAACAACAATGATTGAAAATAAAATAAAAATCATAACATAATAATATGTCTGTCAAAAATGGTTCAATTATGTGCAAAGGAAAATGATACCAAGTGATATATAATAATATTTATCACTTGTTATCATTCTCCTCTGCACATATTATGAGGCTTGGTAACTTTTTCCTTTCTACCGTTAAATTTTTTTACCTTCCCTGTGAAGTATTCATTACACTTTTGCGATCCTTTTATACGTAATTTTCTTGGTATATCTGTTGCGTTCTTTATTTGAAGTTCGAACTAAATCAACCGATGCAGGGTGTCTAGTTTTAAACTCCAACTTCGCTTAACTATCGGTATTCGTTTGCGTCTGCAGATCTGCAAGCAGGTAGTACGTGATATCGTTAATCCATCCCGTCCCATGTGGCGGTAATAAGAACAGCTATCCCAACATCCAGCATCCTTGGGAAACTTTAAAACAGTGCTTAAATTCCTTCACTAACTTGTTTCTCCTTGCGAACGGTCTTCTCTCCAGGGGGGGAAGTTAGCAATATGATGGGGACCTTAACACAATTAGGACGAGTCGAGTCGTAAATCATAAGAGACTTGTTCTCATACTTACTCCGCTCGTTTAGGGGTTTTCAAGAGTGGCGATTACTCTGACGTCATCTGACGCCATTTTCTTTGACGAACTCTTTTTTCCCGCGAATTACACGCTTAAGCGTGGCGCCCAAGATCAAAAGTAGCCATCTCTAGTATTGGTATTTTTTTCAATGTTTTTTATCCAACAACAAACATACACGGCCAGCCCAAATGTTTTTGTGTATTTTTTCTAAGTAGCAGCCATTTTGCTGATAACACAAATCTACGTTAACCATCTCTTATTTTTTTAGGCGTCACCTAGTTGGTGGCCAATTGAGTAGTACAGAGTTATGTGGGTGCACAGAAAGAGAGAGAGTTAAACAGGTACTTACGTTTTTACAATGGTTTATTCACAAAAACTAACTACTGAATCTAACACTTCGAAACAATGATTTTATAAACTAATAAGGCTGACAAAACGATGATTTTAATGTTGAATGAATTCTCCTAAGTTGGCGGGAATATTGTGCCTTAACGACGCGTGCGATGACGAGGTAGCCAATGAACAGTTCTCAAAAAATTGAAGTATGTAAGCATATGGACAAAAACAGAAATTCTCTTCAGCAAGTTCGGCAAGTTCGTACGTTTTCGCGGGTCGGCGGTCGTCGGCTCGTGACGTCATTGTCCCCGCCACAATTTAAATGTACTTCAACCAAAACAACCCTATAAGTCAAATCGTACTTGGGACTATCTAATATTATTATTGGTTGAAATTTATTTTTGAGTAGTTTTATCAACGTGACCGTTATTTAATTATCTTTTGATTGATCCTAAGTTGGCTTGAATTTTTGTGCCTTTAGAACGATGACGACGATTTAAACCGAAAGTATTCTCTTCGCAAGTTCGGCAAGTTCGTAAAAACTTTTCGTAAAAAAACTCCGGTCGTTGTCGTGACGTCATTTCCACAATTTGTATTTTGACCAAAACAACCCTATAAGTACTATTGGGACCCATCTGTATTATTTTGTTGTTTATTTTTCCTTTTTTATCTGGACCGAATTTAATTTTCTTTTGATTGATCCTTAAAAACCTTGAATTTATCTTTAGAACTAAATTTAAAAAACTGTTCAAAAAAATGAAAGATGGGTTTTCCATGTTTGATTTTGACATCAAAAGTACTATTCTCTGTATATTTTGTCTAATCCTTTGTTTGCTGGTGGAATATATTTATCAATGGTATATCGCACTAAAGGCACTATCACGTCATGGAAGCATCACGTTCTATGTGGAATCATTTTTTAAATGGCTGCACTCGTGAGAATGTGAAATGTGAAGATTTCACTGTTTGATGTGCATTATTCATGTTTAGTTTCGTTGGTTAGAGAGCTGGAACTATACACTGAGCGCTTTTTGTTTAAGAGGGTTACTGAAACTAGGAAAAAACACGTGTTTTGCCCTAAATTTATAACATGAAACCGAGCAACGCACACAAAATGTGGCGGCAAACTTGAGTTTTATTTTTTTACGGATTATTTAGTTAATTAAACAAAATTCAAAACGCGTATTCCCTAGAATTAGATGTGTTCTTTGATAATTAACTGTTTTATTTTTCTTTCACTTTTCACTTTTCCAGAAAAATTCTAAAAAATGGAGCCTTCGGTTTTTTTTAAATAGAATTCTTCGTTTTCAAAATTGGTCTGCGTATTTCTTTCGAATAGTTTGAAATGTGTGTGTTAATTTGTTTAAAGCCTTGTGACTGAATAAATTCGGAATTCGATTTTGAGAATATACTGTATAAATGCATAAATTGATTCAAGTTGTTGACATAAACATGTTTCTTCCTCAAATTTCTATTTTAGTACCCTGTGCGATTTTGTTGGATTATTAATATATATTTATTTCCAAAGTCTGTGTTAGATTAATATTCCTAATCTATATTTGCTACAAAGAGAAGCTATACTTGCTCTAAAATCTAAAAGTAACGATGAAGAATTTTTACTTAGTTGTTTAACCGTAGCTCTATACGGGTGCAAATTTTATTATGATCTTCCATTAACAAGAAAATTGTAATTTATCTTGCTTTAATGTTTACTTACAGTTCTTTGAAGAACAGTTTAATGTAGAAATGTTTTCCTTTTTCTTTCTTCAGAGCTAATCCGCTTAGCCTTTTTAAGGCTGTTTAGAATCACGCTAAATAAAGAAATGGTTGGGCATGAATGAAATGCCTTATTTTATTAAGGAAACTACACAATTTTGATTACCTGCTAGAAATACGACGCAACGTAAAAAAGTGTTGTAAATATTTAATTATGCAAAACATACAAAGAGGTAAAATAATAGGTCTTTTACGATGGTTCGCTCGTGTGGAGCGAATGAATGATGAAAGAACGGCTAAAAGGATTTTCGATGCGAGCTAGTCTGGTTGTAGAAGTCGAGGAAGGCCGAGAAAGACATGGCACGACCAAGTACAATACTTGAAAAGTCGTGTGTGCATGCGAAGATGGATGAATGTAGAGGAAACGAAGAAAGTGTACCAGGACAGATTGGTATGGCGTTCTATCCTCTCTGCTTACCCCTTCGGCGTGATGGTTAGTTAGTTTGAACTCTAGGAATTGGCTAGCAGCAGTAAATATCAGCATTTTCTTCTCTATCCTCTCGGTCCTCCGTAGCTCTCTTGAATTATTATTTTGTGCAGAGCATTTCCCATATAAACTGCATAGTGTAATTATTGTCCTTTAATGATTTTTCATCTTATCCCTCTTAAAAATCAATTTTAGCCTTATCCAAAAGTACCACTTTTTGTATTCAATACTTTTACTAGGCGGCCCCCGTGAAGCAATGTGTACAACTTGACAGATCATGGAGGTACCCGGTTCAATCATCAGTGAGAACGCAAACATTTTTGGTAATCTATTTATTTTAAGGATTATTTTACTCTAGGATTTATCGTATTTTATGATCGTAACTCCTACCCTGTCGAGATAGTAAAAATACTAAATATATAAATATGTAGATATCCAAGGTAACATGAATTTGCTGTCTCTTTTTCATTTACTTTTCCTGAACAAAAGTACCTAATGTTTTTTCGTAAGCAGATTTGATGTTTTTCGTATGTGCCGCCATTTTTTGGTCCCAGATATGACTTTCTCATCACCTTGTGTAACATGAGCGACGGTAATCTGATACGATACGGTTGACAATGAATTATATTAATTTTTTCTACACGAAACATTAGAACACTTATTAATTTGCTCTGAATTAATATGATACCGCTTGAAAATATACCCAATGCGAAATCAAATATTGGTAAAACGCGGACGCGGAATATCTTGAGATGAGATTCACAGAAATTTTGTAATGTGCTTACGTTTGCGTGATATTAAATCTAATTAATTTGGAAAAATTATATTTTTGCTTTAGCTAGTTGTCCGAATATTTGGGTCAGCAAAACAGCTCTCTTGAAACGAAATATCACAATGGCCTTGTTAACAAAATTTTTCTGTGAATGCAGAAAAATGAAATAAATAATTCCGAAACCATCAGTGCAATCCGTTCGTAAATCGGATAATTAATAAGCGAGATACATTCATTTATAGTTTTATTCCCCATACGATCGGTGACGCCCCGAACGCATATTTAACAAAATATTTACAAAAATCAAACTTTAAATTATTGTATCCTTGTTATTAATCATCCGATTTATGAACGGATTGCACCGATGTTCATATGATTTTTATGTTTATTTTTCTACATTCTCATCCAAAATTCTACATCCAAAATTTTTTTGTTTACAAGGCCATTATTCGTCCCCACAGCTTTCGTTCTAGTATGACCCTCGTGTCACATTATGATTTTTTCTGAATTATGCATTCGTAACTACCATTTTTTTAAATTATAATAATAGTAATTTAAATGAATTATCAAGAAATACGCATGTCTTTTTCTCAGTTCGCTGCTCTCTCAGGACGTTTGTTGGGATCACGATCCTGTTGATGATATCCTTTTTATGGCCCTAGGATATCACGAGCCAGCCTCAGGACTCAGGACTATAATAATCCCCACGGGGTACTGTGTGATATCATTCCAGCCAGCTAACGAGATCCAAATAGGTGCTTTTACACTTAAACAAGAGCAGGCGCCAGCCATACTGAAAACTTAGACCTAATCTCTACCGGAAGGGCGGAAATAAGTTGATCACTTTTTAAAATGGGGTTCTTCCAGATAACATGAATATTCTTAAAAACGTTATAAATATTTCAAGTATCGTATATTTTTACAATTCCAACGAAATAAAACACAATACTCAAAAATTTAGTTTTTATTAATAAATTTATGTTTTAAAAACACGAAAATACGAATGATTTTTAACGCCCGTTATTGGCTAATGACGTCATACCCGTCCACCGTGAAAGGCGTGAAATTCATTCCGTAGTAAAGTGCCTATATTGCTGTGACGTCACACCGCATGCGCGCCAAAAATGAGGATTTTGCGAGCGATTTGAAAAAGCGCTATTTCAAACCGCGCTAGAAAATTCATATGACATCGTAAAAATTTAAAAAAAATTCCCTTGTAATTTTTCAATAAATTTTTTTAAGTGCCTAAAATTCTGTGACGTCACACCGCATGCGCGCCAAATGGAGGATTTTGCGAGCGATTTGAAAAAGCGCTAGAAAATTCATATGACATCGTAAAAATTTAAAAAAAATTCCCTTGTAATTTTTCAATAAATTTTTTAAGTAAAAAATAAAAAATCGGAAAGAACCCCACTATGGTGTGGGTTTGTTTAGAATATTTGGTTAGGAATGTATTGGTTTTAATGCGTGATTATGACATTATGAAGTACAACAAATATTTGAATGTATCTACACATGTGAAAAGTCTGAATAATCGACGTGCGTGCATGAGATGAATTACGAAAGTTGAAGAAGCAGAAAAGGTGTGCCAGGACAGCGTGGCGTGGCTTTCTATCCTCTCTGACTACACCTTCGGTAAAATGGCGTGATGGAAAGTTAGTTAGTAAATTAGGTATCGATCCAGTAAAACAAAATTTGCATTGAAACGCGTCAGTTTCGTGAGGTGTTCCTAAAGTAATGTTTATAGTTGTATAGTGGATTCGTAAGCGCATTGTACAATACTTTCGGCCAATAGTGAAAACACATGAAACTAGTCATTTTTCTTCTAATTCTAGTAGTAATCTTTTGAAGTTTACATAATTAAGATAATAATAAATAAGTCAACTGAAAGATTTAAAAAAAATATTCATTGTTTTATGTGTCTGGAGATGGCTCAGCGCACCTAAATCCATTTAAATGATAATAAATTATACACCGTGTCCCACGATGAGACCGCGAACCTCCGGAGGGTGATTGTTCATGGTATTCTGAGAAAAAAATCCTTATAAAGTTTTTTGATCCGGGCATTTTTAATAATTAATTAAAAAAAAGTATTAATAAAAAGCGACTATGTAATACTGGCTTCTGTTTGAAATGCTAGGCGGGGTGGCGGTGGGCGGGGAGGAGTGGGGGTCCGCTCTGGCCGCCTTGCCTTGTGCGGACATTAAAAATTCGAATTTCATATCTGAAATTGGTGCAGGTCACGTGGTGTTAGCCAGTTCAAAAATGGACGGTATTACACGCGTGAATTTTTATTTATATTTTAATAATTTTTTTAAGAAATTAGAATTGAGTTTTTTGAAAAACTTTATTAAGATTTTTTTCTCAGAATATCATGAATAATCACCCTCTGGAGTTTCGCGGTCTCATCGTGGGAAACGGTGTATATAAATCATATTTAAATTATATAATTTGAACGGGTGGTTGCCCAGTGGTGACGTCTCGTCACTCATACCTCATCACTAGCCATCTACGTCATCACTAGACATTTACGTCACACGTTTCAAAGTGTGAGTGTAATGGCCTAAGTGCTGGAGTCTTTAGACGGTGGAATTTGATATTTCTACAAAACGCCCCTTCTAGTGAATTCTTTTTCGAAGTGTAAAACTCCTAATCTTTTAGAAATTCGAGAATAAGCATAAAAATTGTATTGTCCCTACTCTGTTTAATTATACTGAATAACAAATATGTTTTTTGTAGAATTTTCTTTAAAAAGATTAAGCACGATTTTCTGACGTCTTTTGCATAAAAACCTGCAATTATTAATATGGAAAAAGGTACACATAATGCATAGATCTTCGAACAAGAATTCACTAGAAGGGCGGTTCCTCAAAATTTTCTAAAAATATTCGCTTCCTAGGGTTAATTTTATAACACTACTTATTATCAAATTCTACAGTCTAAACACTACAGCACTTACACCAATACACAACATGTGTGACATAGATGCCTAGTGTTGACGAAGATGCCTATTTATGACGTAGTGAGTGACGTATTGGGCAACTAGACACCTCAGACACGGTAGAACTTTTCAATTATGGAATGTCATTATTCTGAAATTCTTATGAAGGCATAGATAGTTAGAAGGTGGTTGGTTTTACGGTAATATGTTAATTTCTGTAATTGCCTGTTTGTAAATGTTATCTGTTAATCCAATTACATCGTAAAGCGTACGCTTATTTTAGTTATTTAAACGTTAAGTTATTTAACTTCCCGTTATCCTTTAATTTCTTCTGCGTGTGGGATACCAATTTATATCTTAATTACATCCGAATTTACTGTGTAATTAACGGGCACGTGTTACGCAGAACCGTTTAGTGAATGCTTTAATAATAAAGTATTCATCGAAATCGTAATGACATTTCCATAGGATTGATAAGCGTATATATACATATATATATATACAAACTTTCATTATGCGTAGTTATGATTAATGAGGTTGTTACTATTACGTAGTAATCTACAATAAAGTGTGAACATATCTGTTCCTACGAACAAGAATTTCAGAGAAGTGACATTCCATGCTTGAAAATTACTACCGTGTACTAACCTACTACAGGAGCTCAATCACAGATAACTATCGACGTAGTTAAAAACGTGCTCACCGCGGCCGCGTGCTAACGCTAACCATTTGACCGATCACAATGAACATACATTCATACCACGTTCGCGTTGCCGAGCACCATTGATGATAATAAATATCGCGGCTAAACGTCAAACGTCAAATCAAGAAAGTCAACGCGCGTGTCGGATTGTTTATTATGTCGGAACGCCGGCTAAATGCAATACGGCACTCGAGAAAGATTGAAAAAAGATATGTGCGAAGAAGATATATCTCGGGAAATGGCTCGCGACTTGATGCGCTCGTTTAATAATCCCGATCGATAACTTTTAACGCGTGTTCCATTGTGATCGCGAAAACGTTAAACATCCATGGTAAGAAATCGTTATCACGTCGCTTATTACCGCGTCGATAGTGGTCTGTGATCGAGCAACAGGGGTTTCTCAATAGGGATGATACAATTTAAAATGGTTATAATGGCAACACTGCGTATTATTTTTTGATATTTCTTATGTCATTTGTTTTCAGTAGGTTATTCCATTTAATCATGGAAAGATACACGCTTCAACAACGTTTAAAAATTGTTTAATTGTTTTATCAAAATCAGTTGTCAATATTGTGAATACCGAAAAATATTTAAGAAGAATTCATGGACGACGTTATTCAGTTAATCGACTCACTATTCGTCGTATTGAAAACAAAATTTGGTGATGAAATTATCTCAAGGAATGGTGCAGTTAATTATCCTCCCAGTTGCTCGATCACAGATCAGTACCGACTCGGTAATAAGCGACGTGATAACGATTTCTTACCCATGGATGTTTAACGTTTTCGCGATCACAATGGAACACGCGTTAAAAGTTATCGATCGGGATTATTAAACGAGCGCATACTAGTCGCGAGCCATTTCCCGAGATATATCTTATTCGCACAAATCTTCATTCAATCTTTATTATAATTTAGCCGGTTTTCGGCAAGCCAAATATTGAGAAAAGCAGTCGAAATAATAAAAAATTAGACAAGCGCGATGATTTGACGTTTGACGTAAGGCCGCGTTATAGCGTGCATCGGCCCCGCTCGGCTCAGATCGGCTATGTTCGGCTATCGATACCACGGTATCGAACGAATGTCACTGTTAATAATCTGTGGTCACTGTGATCGCTAAAATCGTTAGCGTTAGGACGTGAATAGCACGCTTTTAACTACGTCGATAGTTATCTGTGCTTGAGCTACTGGTCGTGTGATTTAACACCTAGTGATTTCTTTCTTTAAGGGTATGTTATGTCACAAGTTTATGCTGATAATCCAACAACAATTGAGCAATTTAAAATCCACATTGAACGTTCTATTGCATGAAGGTAGGATGATCAGTCTTAGTAGCTTCAGTACCAGTCCAAGGTGAAATGAAACCACATGAAATATTTATATGAAAATCACTGGTAAATAAATATTTCATGTTGACTCCCTACGGGAATCGAACCGCCGACCTCATGCACGGTAGCCAAATACGCTATCACTATGCTACGAGGCGGATAATAACTACAATAAATATTTCTACGGGGGCTTTGTTTGTGTGCATTTTCATTTTCTATTACTCTCTCCTTCGGTGGTAAATAATAGCGGTAAGTAATCGCGGATCTATAGGATGATAGTGTGGATGCACACGTTGTCCCACCTCCCCTCTTTTCCCTAATCCCGGACAACACGACCGCGGCACGGGGTGGATGTCTGGGATGGGGGGCCTGGCGAGGCGGCCGGTCTCCATGTTAACGGTGGGTTGTAATTACTAATAAATAATACATCAACACAGAAACTCAACATCCCTACACTGTTAATTTTTAGAATTTGGGCCGCTCCGGTTGGTTTTGGGTGATGGAAACTCGACAATTATAATACATAAGCCGAGACGGTGGTCAGCGGTGGGTAGGTGTAGTAAAAATGAAAGCATTATCGTTCGCGTACATAACGTAAGGACCATGGTATTTTTATCAGGGTCAATCTTAAAATCGCGGTTTATTTGTTGAAAAATCGTAGAGTTTGCTGGACTGAAAAAAGACTCAATAGACTTTAAAGCAGTTTAAGTGTGATGGAAAAACGTTTTAAGTAATAGCGTGATCGCGTTCTAAATTGCCCAGTGGACAACGTTGCCCACCTCCCGGCGGTCAATTTTAACGGCTCGCTTATTCAACACAGAAGTGCAGTTTCTACATACTCGCGCGTGTACATACGAAGTCAGTCAGCTGTGGGTAGAATTTTTTTATCGCCGCGCATCTATTCCGCCAAGACACATGGCGGCGCGTTTCCAGGGTCGGCATGATTGGAGAATTAAAAATGTATTTCCTTAATAAAAGGCTCAAAATATGATAATGCAGGGTTTTAAGTAATCAGGATATCACAACAGATAGGTTTAAGCTGTTGATACGATATTTTATATTTATAATTTAGGTATTAACCTGTCATTTTCTGGTTTAGTCTTTTTAGGTATCTTTTTTTATTTATTTATTTATTTAATTACAGGTAACTCTACAATGTGACAATATCTATCAATTTACATTTTATCATAATAATTACAGCCATAGTTTTATTGCACATCAATTAAAGAATTACACAGCATTATAATATACAATTTACTAGTTTCAAAAAATAATTAAGTACTTCAAATATGTTAAATTAGAGGCTATAAAAATATTTCAAGTTCATCTTAAATCACCACATCTGTCATTAAAAACATCATATTCTTCTTCTTCTTCTTCTTTCGCCACGTTCGCTCCTATGCGGAGCATGTGGACATCACTAGATCCCTCCAGGAGACCCTGTCACCAGCCAGCACTCTCGCCTCCTCCCACGTCAGGCCCGCATCCACCAGCTCCGCCGAATACATCATATTAAACATATTTAAATGGTTTTCTATGTCATTGTACAGTCTTAACATGCAAAATAAAGAATTTAAGTGCGCCATGTATTAGTAATGATAAAAATAAACGCCGTATTGCGGTACTGAACAGAAAGTTACCTCAACGAGTAAGTAAAAAGGGCGATAATTTATGACTATAAAATAATATTTTTACTATAAAGGTTTTATATTTATTTATTTGTTTCATGTTTGAAATATTTATTTGAGAGTTATTTCACACAATTTTTTTTCGTGTGTGGTACCTTGGACTCTCGTTGAAGCGTTAGACATCTTGCCTTGTTGTAACAAATGAAGGTTCACTGCACTTGGTGTCCAACGCAATGCCCTTCATTGTGCGGATAAGGGAGAGCAGTATTAAGTAGTAATATCAAAAAGTAAAAAGTGAGTAGATACCTTCAAAATTGTAAATATCAAAAATCTGTAACATGCTACCAAGAAGTATTAAAAAAATAATTAATTTTTCAAGCTTAAAAGAGAGACGCGTGCTGAGAACTTGGTTGCTAGAGCGCGATTTATTATATTGAGTTTTAGAATTGTATTTTTATTTATATGTATTTTAATTTTGAGTGCGCTAGGGTATGTATTGTGTACTTTTAAATTGAATTTGTATTTAATGCACCTACTGACGAGTTGCAGTAGGCAACTCAGTTTTTCATGTATTGTTTTCTTTATGTATAGGTATATTGAAATTAAAAAATAAAAGAAATGGCCCATTTTTCAATTTACAAAGATCTATCTCTAGCTAAATTTCTTCTCTTGCCCACCGCTATATTTTATGATTTTTTTTTATTGCAATAATTATTAATTTATTTTCGCTAGCGGTGCGGTGCTAGTGTCTCAAATAAAATTCTCCGTAAACTATAATGTTTTTTTTATGATCATCCTGTACCTTATATTTTGATTAACAACTTAATCTGACCACTCGTGTCGGCGGATTGAATCCGTCCTAGTGTCTGATGAATTATTTTACTATGCAAATATGCCAGATCCGTCCCTGGAGTGACCGCGGTCGCGCGGAGTATTTTCGTACTTGACCGCTGTCAGAATAAGGTCGGCGGTGACGTCACTCGCATGTGCAAATACGTCTAGTGTGACAGGAGCATTTTTCATAAAACAATTTTGTCGGATGAGCTGCAGCGGACGCCCCGCCATTGAAGTCGCAATGGAGACAAGCGTTAACAAAAATTACGTATAATAGGACGCGGCACACCGCGGACGATCAGATTCATATCGTCCGACGTTTTTGTCGGCCTATTTAAACATTCGCATGATTTTACTATGGTTTACTTAGTTCAGTTCAAGTGCTTGAAAGTGGGCATGTAAGAAGTCGGAATAATCGACGTGCGTGCATGAGAAGATGTATGAATGTGGAGGAAGCAAGAGAATTATGCCAGGACAGAGTGGTGTGGCGTTCTATCCTCTGTGTGCCTACCCCTTCGGGGAAATGGCGTGATGATTAGTTAGTTAGTTACTTACATTTAATTTTATGTGTTTTTCGTTTATCCTGATATGAATTAAAGTTTAAAAAAATACTGTTGAAACTTGACAGCATAACTTCTAAGTTGTTAGATGATAAATCATAAAATAACTTGCATGTTTATTTATAATTCATGTTATAAAACTTTTATAAATACCAAAATTATTCTTAATGTCACTATCTTTTCTGTTCGTAGCATAATGAACCTTTTTTAACATTTAAAAAAAATTACATACGCACCCGGCATTCAAACCCGAAACCAAAATAAATTATTTAAACAGTATAAAATACTCTTACTTTATGTACCTACTATTAATCATGAACATAACATAAATATTTGCAAATCAATTCTGTCATCGATAAATAATCCCAGTGCATATAAATTTGTCTAAATTTAAATTTATTATAACGATTGCATGTTAAGAATGAATTTGTCAGCACAATTTGGCGTGCTTATAATTAGTTAATAAGTATTATAGTCTTGTTTTTTTTTATGCACAATCTCAGTTTCGACTGACTTGTAAATATCGAATAAAAAAATGCTGTTATATTCCGTTTTCAACAATAGATTTTATGTAACTTTTTAAGGTTAGAACTGATGGCATTAGTAATTTTGGAATTATTAAACCTAATTTCCTAATTTATTACCAGTTATAAGACTTCTTACTTTGCTCGCCACATTTTGTGTACGCTTCGCCCGCCGCGCCGTTAACTCAGTCGCATGCAAATAGTAAATATACACGGAGTTACAAAAACCGTAGTACAACCCGAAAACTGGTGAATCTACATCATATTTGGAGTCGTGGCTTTTGAATCTCAGCTTGAAAAAAAAAATCCATAAAAGCTTTCATTAATAAAGCATATTAAGTAAAATTGCACAAATTCATATTAAAATGCCATTTTTGATTTTTTTTTCTTTATGGATAGTATCAATTTGACTAAATACATGATATTTGATAGCAATTTATAAAAAAAATCAACTTCGCACTCAATTTTTTTGAAGACTATGGATCAAATCAAATAATTTTATTCTACAAAATCGTCTCCAAATATTATGTAGATTCACTGGTTTCCCGCTTGTACATCGAGTTTTGTTACACCATGTATATAACATGATATATATTTCTAGCCTTGGTTAATTTACATTTCTTGTAGCGTTAAAAATAATTATTAATTTAAGAGATTTACACATTTTTTGCTGTTGTAAAATTGAATAAAAAAGGCATCGATTCCGACCACTGCCCACATTTTCCCTTTTTTGTGGAGCAGTGATTGATGATTTACGAATAACCACTTTATAACGTGTCAGTCAATTCATTATTAATCTCAAGATTATTTCTTCTAAGTCTATGAATAAGCATTAATATCGTGATTTCGATTAAGGTGTCAGGTGTACAAAAAGGTTGGTGTAAGTGTAATAGACTTTAATCAATTATTTTAATTATAAAACTTTATGGCTCTCGCTCGTTGATTGCATAATATTGTGAATCAATAGATCATCATGAAAAATAATAATTATTAAAAAATTCAATAACACAATAAGTGTCACTAATCAAATCACCTTTTATCCAAAAATAATTGGATATTGAGGAATATTTTGAATGTGTATACCAATACTACTACTACTACTTTCCCTTATCCGCACCCAATGATGCATAGGGCACTGCATTGGTTCTCCAAGTGCAGTGTATCTTGATCATTTTATTACATGAAGGTAAGATGATCGTCTACACAAATACTAATGTCAATAATGATTGATATTAAAAATATTAATAATTTTTCATAGTTTTATTTACTAATTAATGTTGATAAAATTAGTGGTTTTAGATAAACAAATATTAATATAATATCGTATAGGAATGTCTCATAAATTCATGAATTAATATTCATTCAATTTACATTTGAATCTACTCGTTTATTTTTAAAATAAAAATACGGTGTAAAATATTGTATATTATTCTTTATGAATTTATGAATAATCTTCATATTAACAACATTTTGAATATGTACAAATACTTGAAGATAAATTACTGGATCAATGTGTTAATTCATAATAGTAGATCTTCTGAAATTTGTCATATACGGTTATCAGATGATGGGCGGAATGGGGAATGTTAGTTGCCACTACACCCAGCCAATGATAGGTCATAAGCCCTGTAAACGCCTAGATAATCCACATTTGTTTCCAGAGTTTCTCTGTCTCTGTTTGGATATCAATCATATTTGAATCTTCATATTTTCTTCTAATCTAATGATATAATCGACGGTGGAAAGAAAAAAGTTACTTAGCGACATAACACGTGCTAAGGAAAATGTTCCCAAGTGACATTAAATATCACTATTTCGCTTGGTATCATTTTCACTTGCACAGATTATGTCGCTTAGTAACTTTTTCCTTTTAACCGTCGTCGATATGTAGGTACATAATATCGCCAAGTAAAGACACTCGGATCATTCATGGTCAAGATCTTTTCTAATTCTGTCAAACTATAATATTGTGACGCGATACATTGTTTTGGCATCGGATTACGCACACAGTGACATTGACACTCTAGCAAACAAATTGTCTCACTTCTCATGGTAATACAGGGGTACTTGGGTACCTACATTTTGTTGACATAGACTAATCTGCAACACGATAAGCGTTAGTGTACATGTGTAATTTGTGTGTACACACACACACATAGACCGGCGTCATTACACAGACACCTAGGGATGTGTTGGTGTCTGGTCAACGCACTGAGATATGCCGAAGTCGAACAATGTCAATGTCAAGGGCGAATGCATCCAGTGACGTCATGAGTTTTTGAATGCGAGATATGTAAATGCGAATTTTGTCAGGCTGGTACAGAAATTGTTTGCACATATAAATACATGGTGTAACAAAACTCGTGGTACAACCCGAAAACTGGTGAGTCCACATCATATGTGGAGTTGAATGTGTAATATGACTTTAATCCAGGTTGAAAAAATTTTTTTTCTCTTATCGTAAAAGCTTTCGTTAGTACCGCAGATTAAGTAAAATTACACGAATTCTTATTAAAATGCGGTTTTTTTATTGTGTTTTTTTTATGAATAGTATAAATATGAATAGTATTAATTTGACTAAATAAATGAAATTTGATAACAATTTATAGAAAAAAAACTTCGTGCTAAATTTTCTCGAAAACTATCGGTCAACAAGATATTGCAACAATAATTGTCATAATATATTTGAACCTCATCTACCTACCATTTTGGTGATAGTATTAGTGAGTGACATTGATCAAGTGTGTGTAAATTAATATTGTTTAACTTGTTATATTTTTTTTGTAAATAATGTCGACCAAGAAAAAAAAAAAAAAACATTAGCTTGTAAAATGCTTTCCTCAGCACGGGGTCTCCCAGTGAGGAATGCATTAAAAATAACAATATGACGTCTTAAAAACTGCAATGAACTAAAAATAAATAAAATAAATAAATAAATCGAAAAATAATATTCTACAAAATCGACTCCAAATATAACGTAGATTCACTGGTTTTCCGCTTGTACATCGAGTTTTGTTACTCCATGTAATTCATAGAAGGAAGCTGCCGCCGATTCTGCGGCTACAACAGGCTATGTGCACTTTGAATAGATCGTCGCGTTTCGCTGTTTTTTCATTGAATCTTACTTCTTTCCATTTTCTTATCTTCATGGTGCACAAGATACATAATAGTATTTATGTGATACGTAGCGCTGAAGAAGACTGGTCATCTTGCCCTGTAACAAATTATTATCAAAATTCGTCGTAATTGGTGTACCAATTCAGTGCCATATGCACCATTGGGTGCGGATAGTGTAAGTGTAGTAGGTAATATAGAATGTTTCAGTGTTAGTATATTGAGATTTAAAATTATTTTTTAATTAAACAACATTTTGAGTGTGTCCAAATACTTGTAGACTTGATATGGATATTAAATACAAGGTGAAATGGGGAATGTTGTAATGCATCAAGTGGCCACTTAACCCAGCCCATAATATGCCCAGCCCATATGACAGGTCATAAGTTATGTAAACTAAACGCCTAGATATCCATATTCCCTTTCAAACTTCTCGTCTCTGTTGAGATGTCAAATTGTATTTTTTAATTGTTAAATACACGGCTGTTTATTATGAAAAAGTGCACATTGCACGTTATTTAACAGCCCCGACGGAACGCAAAATGCTCAGCCGCTAGACATTTTCTCAAATATTTTTGCACTCAAATTACACATGTGTATATGTGAGACTTTGTCTGAACTGAATTTCTGTATATTTGTTCTTGTTTTAATTAGGTCAGATGTGAGACAATTCGTTGTATTCCACATACAGAGGGCTTTATTCTGAAGTTTCGCTTCCCTTACTAAATGTTTTTTTCTCTCTATTATTTTCGTTTAATAAAATTTGTGAAGTTCCCACCGTCAAATAAACAAATTTGACATTTGTGGCATTCAGATGCGAATGTGCCACTAATCCATTTTTATGTGTGATGATTAATAATACACCAAGGATATACGTAAGTTGTAAGTGCCTAATTATTAATTCTTAATTATAGGCACATTTTCTATTGTGATAACCAAGAGTCATATATATTTTTAAATATTATATATATTTTGTAAAAAATTGAGTTCTCACTGAAATAAATAATTAGGCAAGAAAGCCAAAAAAAATGTAAAACAGTAGAATAAATATTCTAATCTGTATTGAAAATATGCTTAAAGATTTTTTATGTATTATTTATATCCCAAGAAGAACAGAGAAACTCTGGAAACGAATGTGGATTATCTAGGCGTTTACAGGGCTTATGACCTGTCATTGACTAGGTTACAACATTCCCCATTCCCCCAACATCTGATAACCATATATTATGACATACGTCGTTTCACTTTAATGAGATTCTTCTCACTAGTGACATCTGTTGAGAAAATTTGGCTATCAACTTTGTGTTTTTGTGTAGGTAAGATTCATCAGAATTTAATTACTTACTAGAAGACGCCTGAAGATTTTTTAAGTAATTATTATAAGTTCATTTTTTAATCGTTGTTTATTAATCTTACTTTAATAAATAACTTTAAAGTACTTCTTCTCTGTTATCAAACTTGCTTTTTAAAACTTTTCTCAAATCTAGTACCTTTTTTTTAAACCTTCAATTACAGTTGATTTGAAAAAAAATTATGTTCGTACTTGGATCGTTTGCTATTTCTTAAAATATAATGTTTCTTTCTCAATCTCCTCTCAAAGTCCCTGCAGTGTATATTGATAGGTATTGTGATAAGGTACGGCAGAGGACGTATGAAATTAGTGTCTGCCAGATAGGATGATAGGATGATAGTGTGAGATGCACACATGCGTTCTGTCCCCTCCCCTCTTTTCCCTAATCCCCCCTCCATTGAGACCCTGACCGCGGATGCACGGATGGATGTCTGGGATGGGGGGGCCTGGCGAGGCGGGATACCGGTCTCCACACGGGTGGTTGTAATTACTAATAATATATGATCGGGGTACAAACTAACATCCCTACCACTGTTAATTTGGGCCGACTCTGGTTGGTTTGGGTGATGGAAACAATGACAATTATAATACATAAGCCGAGACGGTGGTAGGGGTACAATGAAAGCATTTGTTCGCGTACATAATCGTAAATTCATCCGTATTTTTATCACACTAACAATCATAAAATCGCGGTTTAGCTTGTTGAAAAAATCGGTAGAATTGGCTGGACTGAAAAAAGACTCAATAGTCTTTAAAGCAGTCTAGGGAAAGGGTGGGGCTTTCATTGTAGTGTATATTGATCATTTTATTACATGAAGGTAAGATGATCAATCATACGCTGCAGTACCAGTCCAAGATATCACACATGAAATGTAAATATGAAAATCAATAAATATTTTTAAAACAGTATATTTGTACATACATTTTTTTAAGAAACGGAAAAGGATGGAAATAGGGAGTGAAAGTTTTATAAAAAACATGTGGGATATCTGGATGAGATAGGATTTGATTAAGCCATGTTTTGGATTGAACCCTTATGTTAAACCTGTAGGGAATATGACCTCTAACCTCACGTTACCCTTTATGCGCGATTTTAGTATTTACCACAGCAAACCAACCAAACAAACTATACTGTAGTATAAAATAATACTAATATACATATAATATATATGTAATAAACGCTACACTCGCTTTTTGCTCCATGTTCTTCAAACAACTTACAACTCCAAATGAATTAAAAACCTTTTGTATGGTGTAAAAATTAAAGCCTCAATAATATATATAGTATATATATAAATACGGCATAAATCATTCAATTTGTTTATCGTAGACAAAAACGTTAATTGAACAATTGTATTTCTCTGCCATAGTGGATAATTTGGTAGATGTTTACGTTTTTAATATTTTTTTCTTTTTAATATACCAAAGCTGGAAAATTATCGTGTTTTGCCCTATCTTTATAACTTAGGATCATGTGAGCAGCGCACACAAAAGGTGGCCGCAAAATGAGTTTTCATTATTTTTGACATGTGAGAACCTGAACCCGAGCTGCCTCTTCTTAACGCCTGCAGGATCCCGCCGTCCCGGTAGACCGTCGATGACCATCTTTCGGATGTGCTCGGCTGAGCTGATGGATGCGGGCCTGACGTGGCAGGAGGCGAAAGAGCTGGCTGGCGATGGGTATCCTGGAGGGATCTAGTGATGTCCACATGCTCCACATAGGAGCGAACGTGGTGAACGAAGAGGACGAAGAAACAACACAAAACATCATTATAGACAGAAAATCTATCTCCCAATCACAAATTATTATCATGGCTTGTAATTCCTACAAAATTCAAATAATTTCCCGGTAAAATCCATCCCCGCAAGCTTTCACTTCCTGCCGCCAGATGCCTCTATTAGGGGTGGTTCGCGTCCAGGGTTGTTGGGAAATGTTGCGCTGAGCCCACGTGATACGCCCACCTCTACACGGCGCGGCGAGGCCGAGTGGGAGGTGCCACGTGACCCATCCGATAAGCCGGTCCAATGGCGGCCGTATTGGGACAGGTCAGGTCAAGACCCCGTGAAATACGAGCAGTAAATAAAATATAATATTGTACATATTTTAAAACATAAGATACTCGGCAATTGAACTTTATACGGCGGTAGTATTACTGAAATTAAACACGTGTGTTGGTTTTCAGTTGTGTGTTATATTTCGTATGGTCCCGTGTAAATAATCTGAGCGCTAAGTGTAATTTTATGTTTTCAGTCTCGAAATTAGAGTAGGTGGCTTAATATTAAGGGCAGTAGCGTTATGATATCAGGTAAAGAATTTGATACAGGCATTACTAACGGAAATACAATTCGTCAGCCTGAACTGTCAAAACCATAACTCATTTAACAGCTTTCGAAGAAGAGACCTTAAATGCAATTTCTTCGTATTTCTGAAACAACTAATTTCGTGCCTCCTTCTCAATTGTTGCTATTCACGGAGTAGTTACGATTTTAACTGTTTAAGCAGACGATTGGCTGTCAGCTGTAACTATTTTATCGTCGAAAATAAGAACGGCGTGAGAAATGAAATACGAGAAAAGTAATTTCGTTTGGATTCCATATGCAAGCTTACAGCAGTTCTACACCCTCGCGAAGTTCCTCACTGAAAACAAAAATGATTATTCTGTAGTATGTAGTGACCTCTCTTACTTTTGTCGACATCAGTCAACTCCACGATAGTAAGTTAATCTATAATAATATACGTGTTATAGTGGAAGTATTTGCAATTTCTGTGGTACCCGGAATCAAATTCATGTAGATAAAAATATCAAAAACTAAATTGAAACAATTTTTTTTTCGCTATTTATTAAAATGCGTAATCATGCGTTAAAACATTATTTAAAATAACTTTTTATCTAAGAAAGCTGTCACTTAGAAATCAAAATGAATTTTATCATTTTTGGAGATAGTGCTTTATCACCTATACAGTAATGTTTCTTCATGCCTATCTTAATGTAATATTTCTTCTCGGCTTATATTTCAATTGTGACATTTATTACTTTATATCTCATGTGTTTTGTCTATGTTATGTCTGTGAAACATGAACAACCTTGAGTACGCATTGTTTATTATTTCCAAACAGTAACACTGACTTTTCTTTAGCTGAAATACCTTTTCGTAGATACTATAATTTTTTGAGTAAATCCACATCACATATCACTGTGGACGAATGCGAGATTTGATAAAAAAATAATTGCTTAATGGAAGATTGATTGCATTATCAACTACGGCAAAAAGAGACAGAATCTATATTATATAATATATGGGTAGCAACACGGTAGGTAAGTTTTTTTTATTTATTCGTTATTTATATTATCACCACTTTGTAAATCATTGTAAATTAAAAAAAAAAAAATCGCTTTGTTTTTTTATTCACTTTTTAATTGAGTTATTACTAACTTGTTTCGGTACCACCGTACCATCATCAGAGCTAATACAAAACTAACATTAAAATACAAAGTTGCATCTAATTAGTGGGGGTAAGGAACTATGGATTGGGGAGGGGGTGGGCTATGGATAGGTATAGAGAAATTGAGGGGGGGGGATTCTTGCAGAGAAGAAATACGTTAAAAATAGGACTGTTGCTTAGCTTTATTTGATTATTAATTATATTCTGCTTTTCCTTAACAGATTTTATAATTAATAATCAAATAAATCTCAGAAACAGTCCCATTTTTAACGTATTTCCCCTCTGCGAGAATCCCCCCCCCCTCAAACTCTCTACCCCTATCCATAGCCCACCCCCTCCCCAATACATAGTTCCCCACCCCCACTAATTAGATGCAACTTTGTATTTTAATGTTAGTTTTGTATTAGCTCTGATGATGTACGGGTGGTACCGAAACTAGTTAGTAAATAACTCAATTAAAAAGTGAATCAAAAAACAAAGTGATTTTTATTTTATTACCATGATTATTTAATTATTTATTTATTTTTGATCTTAAAGTAGTACATACCTAATATTTTATGTATTTCCTAATATAAACACTTATATAACAATAAAAAAACTATTTTTAGAAGAGAATTTTATTTGTATTTGAAATATATAATTGTCGTATTTGATATTATTTGTCTATTTTTAGATTTATTTTTATACATAATTTTCTTAATTGGTGTTTGTAAGATCATTATTTTTATACTTGAGTTAGTGGTTTCCGTCACTGTATCAAATTCTTGTTTGCAATTTCGTGTCTAGTTCTCAGCGCGTGGATCTGCATTTACTGCAGTCCAATTTCTGTAAATAACTTTTTTTTCTGGCCTATACTGTGACTCACGGAACTCCACCACCACGTGACGCTGGACGAGGAGTCTGGGAGCCAGGAGACGGGACGACAGAACACGAGACATATTTTCTCTACTCCAACTACATTCAAAACGAACGTTAAACTCATAATAGGTATCCAGATTTCCTGATGTTTTATTCGTAAGCAAATAAATAATTATTGGATGAAGATATTTTTCAGAATCCATATCCAATAATTATTATCCTATTCCTTTCCACACCGTCAACTATACTTCGTATTACTATTTCTCTAACAATTGAAAACCTAGAAAATCTATTTCAAAAACGCACGCAAATGCACAGTTTGTCACATAGAATCATAGTCGATTTAGAAATTAATTTTTAAGCAGTGAAAAACGTTTTTAAAGTCGGCATAGTCAACAAGCAAAAGCAGACGCGCAGCAAGAAGGGGACGTAGACAGAAAAAGGAATACGTCAGTAAATTCACATACGAAGAATTGAAAAAGATTGCATTTACGTGATTTTGTTTTAAGTTCCTCTGAATGTTTGTATCTACCTAGTTATCTTTCATAAGAGATGGCAACGCAATAAGTATATATCAAAAGTTTGTTAACGTTAGTTTTTATCCACTAATGTGAGAATGAATATTGAAGTTTCATTTTCAAGCGTAAAAATGATCATCTTGCCTTCATAAATTAAATGGTCCAAAGATGCACTGCACTTGTTACCAATGCTAGTCCCCCATAACACTGTGGGATGCGTTAAGGGCAAGTAGTACAAGTTAATTTGTAATCTTAGATAGCTTCATAGGCCAATGTAAAGCCACACCCTTTATTCTCAAACAGTATTTAAAAAGACCATCTGAGTCCCTTTTTTCGGTCCAGCACAACACGATCTAATGTACCGAATTTTAAATGATAATACCGGAGATATTTAATTAACCTATAATAGAACCCAGGCACAATTTAATAGACCAACCCATGATGTCTAATAGGATCATGGCCAGATTTTATAAAAAATGCTTGGAAGAGTTTATAATAGACAACCCTGCTGGCTGTGAGATTTAACGATTATTTAATATTAGATGAATCTTACTGACACTAAAAAAGTGCCTTAGCCAAATGCTCAGAATTATGTTCACCAGTGAGAGGAAAAATGTCGTTAATGTGTTGAAACGTTCTGTGCTAATCCTAATAAATAGATTTTCCGAAATTTGATCATTAAATGGATAAATCAGGATGAGGGGAGGTATGGGGGAATGAGTATAAGACATCAAGTGGTCATTTAAACTAGCCAGTACCCTGTAACCACAGATGAATCCACATTCGATTCCAAGTCTTTCACTGTATATGTAGCGACAAAAGACTATCAATTATATTGATTTAAAAAGTATTTAACTAGGAGTAGAAGAGTATCCCAGAAGAATCATTTTCACCGATATGATACCGTCTCCGCTCTGTATGCAAACGTATGCAGCCTTCCCGCAGAACTGAGCGATACGCTTGGCATTGAGAAAGATTAGTAGCTGGAATTTTAATGGCAATTGTTTTGCTAAATTGAGGACGGCGATCGTATTACATGGCAGCATGGCAAATACGTCATTTAACTACTAATACCGAACCGGATTGATGTGTTTTTGTACAATGCCGATCAACTCTGAAGCCCGAACACGGTGTATTGTATACGTATACTGTATATGTGGGATTTTGTACCAATATTTGTTTTATGTTTATATGGGCAGTCAACTAAAATACACAGTTTAATAACTTTTCTCGGAGTAACATACCGTTTTAATTACTTATTGGACGTACATTGGAACAAGTTGATACAAGTTTTATGATAAAATATACCTTGAATATCCAACCAGAGACAGAGACAACCTTGGACCCGAATTTAAAAAAGAACTTAAACAAAGAACTCCATGTCAATCTTATTGATATTTGCAATATATTCAATTTGTAATAGATACTATTATTAATAACGCTAAAGGCGGCTTAAGCCTAAACGCCTAAGCCTAAAGCGGCAGGTACTCTACAAGTGACAATATATCTTATATTTACATATTATCCTACTCATTAATTACATTGTATATTATTGTACATCAATTACAGAATTTCCGGAGCCATTATCAATTACAATTTACAGGTTTAAAAAAAGCTTCGTTGGAATATCTAGGCGTTTTACAGGCTTAATGGAACCTGTCATTTGGCTGGTTTCAGTGGCCACTAGATGTAGTTACAACATTCCCCTTCGTCCAATAGCTAATCCACATTTTATCCCGAGTTTTGTTGTGTCTGTTGGGATAATCCCTAATCTTTATCTCTTACCGCAGCATGCGTAAAGACCTAGATATTATGTTACAAGGTATTGATACACATTCCTAATGTTGATAAGTATTAACATGATTGATTTATTATTGATCAAAGCGCATATTTTAAAATAAGATGATAGTAATCTAGCTCAATATACCTCTATTTCTTCAACTAGATATTTTGAACCAATTAGGTTAATACTTACATATTGCATATCGGGATCAAAATAAACCACGTTTTCCGAAGACTTTTCCACTACTATTACACAAACAGATTCTCCTTTATAATTTCAAGAGACCTAAATCGAGAGATACGAGTAGTCCATAATATGAAATATTCATCATCCACCCAAATTTAACAACTATGCCTTTGTAGTTATTTTAACCCGTAACACGGATCACAGAGTATTATATTATGAATTCAGCAAAAACCGTTAGATCATGGGACCACACATTACATATATCAATAGTATTATAGCACAAAGTAATTCAACCAACTAAATTGATTACTTGTTTTCTAGTATATTTATTTTCATATTTTTAACAAATACATAAGGCTCGAATGATTTTACAGAATGTCCATTGGTTAACTCAGTTTATAATGTCTTATATATTTAAAAACAGCAGATCGAAATCGAGTCCGGTAAAAAAAGCGATTGGAAATTTTTGAGTTAGGTCGTGTCATGAATTTTCAGACAAAGGAGAACATAATGAAATATGATTAACGCCGATTGTTATGTGGGCCGCGTCAGCTTGCGTTATTTCAGCGCGACTATAATCCCCATATCGCGTCGCGCTTTCGGCACCGATCCGATCCCGAACTAACCCCAGCGCACCTTGAAACTAAGTCTGCAATGTCTGAATACGCAGCCCTTTTAATTATGCATCCCAGCCAACGTTCTACAAATAACGTAAAGGATCTCGATATCTTTATAGTGTGATAGCGAAATCTGAAAAATCACGAAAAATTTCCAACGATCAAATTTAGTCTCAAATTTCAAGTTACTCAGATAACCAACTTTAAGTTACTCAATAACATAGTTCTAAAACTCCGTACCCTTATCCGCACCCAATGGAGCATAGAGGAAAGCATTGGTACACCCAATGCAGTGTAATCTCTAATCACTTATTTACATGAACGTAAAGATTTTCAGATCTTCGAACGCTTTGAGAACCGTCCAAGGTATCACACTCTAACTAATGTAATATCACAAATCACATGTAATATTTCATTGTTGACCCCCTACGGGAATCAAAACCCGCGACTTCCTACACGGTAGCCAAATGCGTTACGCACCAATGCTAGGAGACGGACCAATCGGGTTGTTCCCGATAGATGAATATGCCTTGAAAACGTTATAAATATTTAACGTAAACTAATACAATATCCACGATATAACACACAATGATGCAAAAAATGTTAGTTTTCATTTATAAATTTATGTTTAAAACACCGAAAAGTTACGAGTGACTTTTAACGCCCGTTATTAGGCTAATGACGTCATACCCGTCCATTACAAAAGGCGGGAAAATTAATACGAAGTGAGCGCTCATATTGATGTGACGTCACACCGCAATGCGCGCCAAATGGAAGGATTTTGCGAGCGATTTGAAAAAACGCGTATTTCAAACCGCGCTAGAAAATTTCATATGACATCGTACTAAAAATTTAAAAAAATTCCCTTGATATTGTTATATTTCATAATTTTTTAGAAATCCAAAAAGACATTGAAAATCGGAAAGAACCTAAATTCTCCAATTAATTAGGCGTTTAAATTTCATTAAATAACTGTTTAAATAATATAAACAAGTAAATAACCAAATCTTTCCAAGTTGTCTGAATTCCAGAAATTACGTCCTCGGGGCTTCCCAATAAATTTAGTAATCTAACGGTACATAGTAACAACAACTCGTTGAGACACCACCGAAAACAGAATGAATCTGCACTATTGGTAGTCGAATGATGTAATAAGACTTTATAATCTGAGCTTAAAAAAAAAAAACTTTTTTTTATCATAAGTATGGCAGATTACGTAAAATAGCACAATATTATAATATATAAATGCGGCTCTATTATCTATTGTTTCCTCGTGAAATTGTGGAGGAATACATAAAATTTGCAAAAATTTAACCGAACCAAATTAATATTATCGCCTACTCAATTTTTTCTCGAAAACTTATGGGGATCAAATAAAAAAAATATATATTTACAAATCGACATCAAATTATAGAACGTATAATTCACTTGTTATTCCAGCTTGTTAGATCGAGTTTTGTTAACCATGTACGGTATTATTGTTTTTAATTTTATTTATTTATAGGAAAACCAACAGTCACATAATACCTCCTACAATACCTACTTAAATATACGGACTGCGTCACGGTACCACTTCCGAATATACACCCCAAATACCCTCTGCGATTTGGAACGGTACAAATTCCAATTTCAAAACTCAACACATTTTTACAACCCCCAAATCCCCCCACCCTGGGGAAGGGAAAAAAAAAGGCCCCCTTGCAACGGT
>JAGVSP010001560.1:0-41765 GCA_022494985.1 Micrasema minimum
ACCCCTTTTTTTATTTTTTTTAAAAAGTCAAAAATTTAAAAATTTATATTTTAACAATTGACATTTTCAAAAAAAATTTTTGGAAAGGGAAATATGAATATCAAGAGGTTAAATGTTTTTATATTGCGGGTTTTTACCCTAAAATTTGGCGTTTTTAAAAGCGCGCGTTTTGCTAAGGGGTTTTTAAGAAATTTAGGGGGCACTCAAGGTGTCACTTTAAGGGCCCCCTAGGTGACGGCCTTAGGTCCACTTTTTTTTTTAAAAATTTTTTTAAAAAAAAATATTATTTTTTTGCGTGTGCTTATGTATCTTTCCCCATTTTACAACAAAAAAAAAAAATAAACTCGAGAAGAGTTAGTATTTTTTAGTTTTTTCAGATTTCCCCGGGATTTCTCAAAAATTGGGCTAATGAAATAAAAAATGGGCAAATGAAGTTTGTTATCTTTAAAATTATAAAAAAATTAAATGTACCCCAAAGATAATCAATTTTTTTGATAAATAACCGCGACCTTAATTGTTTAACTATTCCATTTGTATTCTCAATGTGATTAAATAGAAAGCCACAAAAATTATATTGACTTTTTTCCTGCATGCGCAATCAACCCAAAGTTTAATCGGTTTTGGCGCCGACTGCATCGGATATAGCGCTGTATATGGTATTGTTATTAGGATATATTATCACCACAACCCTTCGGATGCCTTTTCCGCCCTCCCCCCATTTTTAAATGCACGACATAAATATTTCCCATTGTGTCAAGAAGTGACTGATGTAATAATCAATCTGGGTGCGTAGATAACAGTTATGCAAGTTACAAAATGAAATATTTGTCATTTTGTAACGGGCTATAAAAATACACTGGGATTTGACTATCTTCTTAGTATTGTCTAGTTAACCCTTTTAGCGCTGTGACTTTGATATGTAAATTTTTCAACCATTTAAAATTATTACTAAGGGCCTTGTTTTTTGATCATTAAAATTATAAATTATAAAATGAAGAGCCTTTTGGTATGAAGCAAATACCATTTTTTCTAAATTTCAGATAATTATTTTGATTTGTAATTAAAATAAAAAAACAGCCAAAATCAATAATTTTTATCCACGTGTAATATGAGTTTTTTTCATAGTAAATTATTAGAAACAATGTTTTGGAACATGTGGTGGTACCGTGGTAGTGCCGCGGTCTCCGAGTCCAGAGATCCTCGGTTCGAAATCCCCACTTCGACACGACTCGATTCCTATTTTTCAAGCAAAAAGCCGCTTTAGGCTTTATTGGAAAATAGTATTTACAAATTGAATATGTTCAAATATCATAAGATTGCTTAGACTTTTTTTTATTTAAAAAAGAACAAATATTTATTTTCAAAACTGTTTTTAATTTACATTCATGAATTATTAAATAATCTATTGTATATTTTTTATATTATTAGTATTGTGAAGATCTCAAATACGTCATTTTATCGGACAAGAAATTCTTTGAACAGTTCTTACTCTATAAACATAACAAAAATAATGAAACCGATTGTTTAAAACGCTTTTTTAATTACAAATTTTATGACAAATTATTTACAATCACAAAAATCTAAAACCGCTGTTATGATCAAAAATGCACTAATTCTTAGTTCGGACACATTTATCGCCAAGATCCATAATAAAAGTAAAATTTAAATTGGTACGTAGTATTATGTGAAATTTTACTAGGCGTTGTTACGTCAAATTAATAACACTAGGTACTAAAAAAAAATTGTCTAAAATTACTCTTTGCAATTATTTGAAAACGTAATTCTTTTTATGGCGATGCAAATGGTTCGTAAGGGGTTAAACAATGCTTATATTTAATTATACTATAGTATTTTTACGTTACAACTTATGGGAATACAGTTTGCTACACGTTTTTAACCGTTAATCATAATTTATAATAACAATAATCAGTGGCAATTACGAATAAATTAATAAGTTATTCACACGTCTAATAAAACATGGTGCATTAGATTCCCACAGGTGTGTAATTATTTGCGTAATGTAATGATATAAGATGAGCTAATTTGCGTAAGATTAGTTCTGAGATTACTTACCAGAAGTATCGGATCGAACTAGTGTTGAATCGGAAAATGTGTAATTTTTTAGATAACTGTTTTGTTTTATCTTATTATGTTGTTTGTATACCTAGTTTAAATGTCGTTGCATATTTTAACAGTTTGTTACGGTGCGTAGGTACCATATCGTAAAAAAAATCCCCAAAATAAACATAAAGAAACAAAATCTTGGATTTTTTTTATGAAACCATCAATAATCGAGGAGCGGTTATTTAAAAAAAAAGCTCTTCTTTCCACAAGTCGCTTTTTTTATTAAATATTAAGATGCATCAATCAGCTTAATGCATTAAGAGCAAAACGCCAAAATCAAAATTTAAAACATTATAAACTATTTTCACAACTCCGCTTAGATATTATGTTTTTTTTATATTCGGGATAAAAAAACATAATTTCATCTCAAAATAGCTGCATAAAGTCACGTTAAATGAATAAAACAACAAAACATAAAAACTACTACTCTCCCTTATCTGCACCCAATGGTGCATAGGGCACTGCATCGGTACACCAAGTGCAGTGATTCTTGATCATTTTATTACATAATATTTCACGTTGACCCCCTATGGGAATCGAACCCGCGACCTCATGCATGGTAGCCTAATACCACTATGCTACGAGGCAAACATAAAAAACCGCCTTCAATTATTGTTATTACCCTTTTTTGCTCCATTTTTTTTTCTTTTTACGGAGTATTTAATACCTACCAAAAAAACCTTGTTTCAATGATACGATTTTCTTGCTAGCATTTTAAATAAGTATACATACATTATACCTTATTCATTCATGTTTTCTCACATCCATTTTATTCTAGTCTAACTATAAAATCTGTAGTTTAACTATAATATCTGTAGTATTTTATTTATTCCATTATTCCACACGCCCGTTTCGTTGTTCAAACCAGCATTCCGATAAATATATATTGACATTTTTCTATTTCTGTGTCCAATCGAATCGGTTTTATGCGCCATTCAATTTCACTCAAAGAATTTATTGTTTTTTGAATTTATTGAATGAAAAGAATTTCTTTAGGTTTGCCCACGTGGTTTACTACTAACGGCGCCGAAGTCACGTGCATGGGCTTCTCACGCCCCCGCATAGTACATTCAAAGTGCATTTTTTAAAGTATGAAACTAAACGTTAGGCAATTTGACGAACCGTTAAAGTGACACGTGCCTGAATTTTTTGTTGTCATTAATATATTGATCTTTACTTTTATTTATCCCTCACAATTTTTGTCACGTGAGTTAGATACGAAAAGAATATAAAAATAAATAAACGTTCTTGAAGAAGTATTATTGTTATCTAACCAAATTCACATTTCTAATTTATCTGCGATTTTTTTGGCATAAAAACATTCCTAAGCGAAAGATAGCTTTATTTTTTACATGTTTTTTTTTTTGAATGATTCTTTTGTATCGACTAACCTCATATTCGTTATATTAAAAAAAAGCTTCTTGTAATTATTATCATATTGAAAAGGATTTTTTAGGGTACTGTAATTTAATATTTTATGCACATTTAAAATATCATTATACAACATCATTAATTTCCCGTTAATCTTCAATTTCTAGACTTTTGCCAACTGTCCCGTATAAAGCGAAAACTGTGTGGAATATTGAATGGTCCGCGCAAAGTTTGGCTGATCTGACAATATAATTAATGTTTTTTATGTAAACGTTTAATCAGATATGATCAGATATTAGTGTCTTTTGACAGACTATACAGTGTAAAGTGCGCATTAGTCTGTCTTCGTGTGCATTTGTATGTATTCTTAATTTTGTAGACGAATATTCTCCCAACTATAAAGATTATTTTTTATTCCATCTTTTTATAAATAGCAGTATTTAGCCTTCTTGCTCAATTATACCTTGATTATGTGACGTGTAGCAAGGTGTAGAGGCGAAGTAATTTATTACTTTTAATCACCATTGTTTAAGGCTGAACCGAATGATATTTTGTGTATTTATCCCCCTGATAATTTACGTCGCGTAATTGCGTATATTTTGATTTAATGTATGCATTACTTTGTGTAGGTGTTAAATTTTAGGAAAGGCTGTGTTTAACCATGTTCGATTTCTTTTATAAGGTCGTGCAAGTAAAGGTCTTATGGCCAAAGCATTGACTTTTAAGCATGTGTTCTAAGTTCAATTCCAGTCAGTGGGGGTTTTTTTAACTTAGGAAATACGTCGTAATATTTTCTTTAGTGGTTTTGCCGCTCTCCAAATATGTTCTTTTGAATACCAATAACAATGAAAGCCCCACCCTTTCCCTAGACTGTTAAAGACTATTGAGTCTGTTTTCAGTCCAGCACAAATCTACCGATTTTTTACAGCTAATCCGCGAAATTTAATAGATTCAGTTTTAACTGGAAAAAGCGGACGAAAAGAAGGTTATATACGCGACCAAATGCTTTCATTGCCCTTTCATTGCTTTGAATACCGACCAAAAGTGAAAAGTATCCAGTTGGCGTATCAACTCCTTAAGTTAAAAAAAAACATTATCACGCAAAAAAAATAGCACAAGTCTTTCCGTCAGCCACATTTCAACCACTTCAATGTTTCATGTGTAAAGGAGAGGTATGTGAGATAAGAAAAAATGAATTTTATGTATCCATTGAATGTATAGATGTTTTGTGCATTTTTTTTTCCCACCAAGGCATATCCCATCTTCATCCGTTAATTTGATTCCGTTACATTGGTAGTTGAGTATACTTAGTTTATGACGTGTATTGTTTTATTTTCAAGTTAATTTGTGAGTTGTCGCCGTGTGATTTATTGAGGGTTTTATTCGCATCCTGCATAAATGATTTTTTCACTTGCTTAAATCTAATTCCTTGTATTTATTTATCCTTTGCTGAACTTTGCTATTTACTAACGAATTATTTTTATTATTTTTATACAATGCAATCGCATACTTGCGATTTACGATTTTTTTTTGCTCTCTTGTATTATAACTTTATAACCGATAGATACAGGCCAATAACTTTTTTTCTGTAGAATCTGAACCTAAAAGATTTATAAATTGGTATAATTATATTGTTTTTTTGTAAGTCTCAATATCCAATCATACATATTTTTTAGCTTATTAGTATAATTATTCCATTCGCATTTTGCCATCTATTTTGATTGGTCGATTCATAATAAAGTACATTACACAAATAATATTGATTCATAATAAAGTTCATTACACAAATAATGTTTTGAGATTTAAATTTATGTGGAAAAAATAACTTATTGTATATTAAATTAAATTAATGATTAGTAAAATCATGGTTCTTGATTGAGTTATTCAAAAATCATTTTCAAGGTGAATTTATCCACGCACTGTAATTTAAAATATTTAACGTCTATATCTCAATAACAACGCTTCTTTTAATTAAATTTTAATCGTATTGCCGTTCTCCGATTTTTATCACAAGTTGAAGCAATCGCTCTTGGGAAATCTGGCACTTTATTATTCTGATTAAATTAATATTCTTTGCTGTGCTAAAGTTATTAAAGATATCTAAGAATTGCAATGTAGCCTAACCGCAACACTATGCAGCACTTAGCAGCGAAGATGCTAGGGGGTGAACTTTGGACGTTTTGGTTCCTGACAAAAAAAAATATTTAAAAAAAAATTTAAAAAAAATTTATATTTTTCTGGATTATTTTAATAGTAGTGGAAGTAAATCTTATTAATAAATTAGGATGCGTCCATCACAAATTGCATTGTCAATAGTCTTGTTTGCAACAAATGAACATTGTTCTCGATTTTCGTTATATTTGATTTGTCGCTGATGATAAAACAAACAGGAAACGTGTCCAAAAAGCTGCTAAGTTAAGTATATATTTACCGTATTTATTTTAATATTTTAATAATATTTCAATTGAACTAGATGTTTGGTTCTATTTTTACTATCGAACTGTTTGATAATGCCCTAACAAGGCGAAACCATCTTCACGATATTATGGAGTGTAAAAAATAAAAGGAAAAATCTAGTTTGATTTCATATTTATAATATGGAGTCCTATAAAATAAATGCAAGTCAATCAATAAATATCTTAATAATGAGTAATCATAACTTTTCAAAATAGCCGTGTCCAGATCAATTTTATGAAATAAAATGACATTGATGAATAGTATTTTGCATGCCGGGTGTTTGCCTAGAGAGAGTTTTTGTCACAACTGTCTCATAATGCGTTCATTAGCCACACATACGGTTAGGTTCTCAAGTGTGTATAATTCCTCAAGTGCGCAATTAAAATCCAAGTCTTCAAAGGTGGACCGCTCGATCAATAAATTTCACTTTCCAAAGGGCTTGGGTATGGAGGGCGTTGTGATATGTGATTTCTCTCTTCGTGAACTTGGTCCTCTCGGAGCGAACAATGCGCAGTCGAGTGTGGGCGGAAGTTGATGGATAACGGACCCGTGACATGTCAGCGTTTCATCAGGAAAGGGAGAATTGCAGAGAAAGTAAGGACAAGTGGGGTTCGTGGGCCGTGTGACCAAACCATCAGTGCCGGCAATAAAGCCAATATATCACCTACTTATCTGCCAAAGCAATTGCGATCAAAAACTACTCTGATTACCGTGAAATTTCGACTTTACGATGCGGTTGATATGTGACATTCTGAATCTACGAAATCAACCTTGGTTCATTTAGAAACAGGTCGATGAAGCGATTACAAACAATAAAAAAAGTACCCATGCGTTGGTTGCGTAAATACAAACACACATGAAAACATCTGATGCGTGAAAACGGTTAATTTCGAACAATAAATTTGAACGTTTAATTAATTCTACCTGACTTAGGCACGTGTCCTAAATGCCCCGAGAGAACCTCAGTCTTGCCCCATCTTCACTCATTATGAGATTACGCTGTCTTAGTCGATGACGATCTTTCGAAAAGTTTTTTTGGATACCAGGGTGTCATGCCAGCTTTATGTCTAAAAATCTTGCAGGACCTGTAGTACAATATATGCACACTCCAAAAGTGGAAAAGCGACCTCAAAAGTGCGTTGAAGTCACCCATTATAAATTATTATTTTTTAAGACCTTTCTTATGAAATTTGCCCACTATATAAAAACTTGACATGTCTTTATATACATAATTAAAAAAACTAGGTTCATATCTTTACGTGGTCGTTGTCTAAATACGCCATTATGAAAAGTCAATGTTAAATCCAACAGCTTTGTGATACCTGCTTCCTATTTTTAATTAAAATATCTGCCTACTTAACATGATGTGTATTAATAACTTTCATCAAAGCGTGAGCCGATTTCGTCAAATGTCAATATAAATGCTAATGAAATGAATACGTTCCTAGCTATCGAGGTCCACTCCACATGTCCATAAATAATATTCAACCTTCTGAATGTTTATCCTCGGACACAATATGTAAAATTTATTATTATTAGCTCTTCACGTGACATTCTGGCGTGTTCTCTATGGGGACATCAACTTAATTAGTTTAACTATGAAAGGTGTTAAAACTTGGCCCAGAACGAATAACGTGAATGATTCAAAGGATATGGTTGAAATCGATTGAGCGTGTCTTTCTCCTTGCGTCTCGATTCGTATCACTTTTCCTAGTATTGGTGTCTGTGGATTTTACATAATTATTTATCTTAATCTCTTGATTTCCTCCAGAGAAATCTGCTAAAAGATAATATTCTGAATCATTTTAATATGAAATTTTTTCGTCTTCTTTTTTTTTCGCCACGTTTGCTCCTATGTGTATCGTGTGGACATCACTAGATCCCTCCAGGAAACCCTATAGCCAGCCAACACTCTCCGTGTTCACCATGTTCCGCCGAGCACATAGGTACAGAAGATTTTCAATGACGATCTTCGTCGGGAATCGTACCCGCGACTTCATGCTACCAGACGCTCGACGGTCTACCAGGACGGCGGATTCCTGCAGGCTTAAAAATATGCAGCTCGGGTTGAGACCCTCCCGAGGTATCCGGAGCACATCCTCAAGCTAGGTCTACAGGCGTCTTCACGACTCCAGTTATTACATTTTTTTACCAAATTGAAAACTTACTCTAAACGACGGCGAAACCTTTGCATCTGGAGCTCAATCACAGATAACTATCGACGTAGTTAAAAACGTGCTTACCACGTGCTAACGCTAACCATTTGACCGATCACAATGAACATACGTTCATAGATGATAATAAATATCGCGGCTAAACGTCAAACGTCAAATCAAGAAAGTCAACGCGCGTGTCGGATTGTTTATTATGTCGACTGCTTTTCTCAATATTTGGCTTGCCGAACGCCGGCAAAATGCAATACGGCACTCGAGAAAGATTGAAAAAAGATATGTGCGAAGAAGATATATCTCGGGAAATGGCTCGCGACTTGATGCGCTCGTTTAATAATCCCGATCGATAACTTTTAACGCGTGTTCCATTGTGATCGCGAAAACGTGAAACATTCATGGTAAGAAATCGTTATCACGTCGCTTATTACCGCGTCGATAGTGATCTGTGATCTAACAACTGGTTCACTTATGAGCAAATCATCTGCACCAAGGCTGCGTTAGACATCATTATAGGCGCCAGAATCACACCAAAGTGCGCCAATCTTTATCAGCTTTGGATTTTCAACATTCTCATGCGTTTAGGAAGACCTAAAATGCTTACGCTTTCACTAGTTTACCAAGCCTAACGATCAAATAATACCATATTTGTTTACTCAATAGTATTTCAATACCGAATTTCAAATCTCAAACGAGTATTTGGCAATATGTACTTGTTCAAATTGACCTACGTAAAATGTTATTGTGAAACCATGATTTTACTTTACTCTCTTACTTTGTTTATTTTCTAGTCCAGTTTTATTGTTTTTTTTTTGCCAAATACAAGTAATATAATCTGGATTAATGATCACTTAGTGTTTACTTGCATTTATGGTGTTTCGAAAAGGAAGTATAATAATAATTTAAAAAATATACGGACAACCTTTATAGCGCTTTTTTTGTATGTAATCGCTTCAGGGCGCTGCCGCTGCTGCTATCTACTACGCTGATTAGGTACTTGGACATTAAAAAATATATACATATTTCACGAAATGAAATAATATCACAACAACTAAAACTAAACTGTAGCACCAGCACTAGTATGCAATTTCTTGGATTTTTTTTATATCTGGGATTTTGTTGGTACGAGGGTAATCCTAAAAGTAAGGTCTAATATTTAAATAAACAAAAAACCGTTCATTTTGCACAATAGCTACGTCATTTTAAAGGTTGAAAAATTTACCGAAATGGCGATTATGTAGAAAAATAAAGAATTATCCAACCTTTTAAATGATGCATCTTTTATAGAAAATAAACGGTTATTTGTTTATTTGAAAAAAAGGAGATCTAACATTCGGGAATACCGTAGTATAAGATCAAAATTTGATTAATCAATCGATTTAATACATTATTTTACGACATTGTAAAACACTTCTTCTTTTTCAGTCATAAAAAAAAAATTGTTACTGAAAATAGGCATCGTCAAAACGTTATTAATTTTTTTTTTAATACGCACATCGGCATTGATTTCATAAAGCAGTACCAGCTATTACAATTTACAAAAATAATCGTGATACTCAAAATATCGCTGTGTGGGTGCCCTCTGATACTTAGTAAATAATATGTACAATTCACGGCAGATAATGTATGAAGCCATTTGGAAATGATTGGCTCCAATCATCAATCACACCATAGCTTCGGATTCTCAACGCTTCTCTATACAAAATACAATAATTTTAGAATGATCTCGAACGAAGAGGATATCGACCGTGGGAGAATTGGTATGTGAAGTAATGGTGTTTGCAAAAATACTATAAACATTATGAAAATAATATCTTCGTCTTTGATCTCGAGTGCTTGATTGTCTCCGGTATTGATGGCTTTTTTATCTTCGTTTGTCTTAAACCGTAAACAATGAACGGTGAAATTCATAGAAAGTGCGAACAATGACTAATTTCCTTCGCGACATTTCGTGTGGTTTAGATGTGATGAAATGACTTAATAAGAGCCAATGTCAGATACTTATTTAATCGTTTCATAATCATTGTAACCTGTCTGTTTTGTAATTTTCGTTCTCATGTTTAGTTTGCACCTGCGTTCCCAGCAATAAGAGATTATGATATCATTATCGAAGAGAAGTTCATTGAATGACAGCAAGAGCATAATTAGTACACTGACATTGTTTTATTGTATTTAAAACCAGTCTGGATGATATCACTTTCAAAATATTATTGGAGAATGATTCAGTGTTTTAAATATTTAGATATGAGTTCAAATTTTTGCTTCTAAGAAATGATCAGTCAGTTTTAAAGTTACACGCTAGAATTCACATTTCAATGCTTTTAAATTTACTCTTACAACATTAAACTCTAAGAAAAAACATCAAGAACGTAGGATTACCATACTTACTGATTTCATGGCATTTTTCTCATTTAATTATCGGTAGGTTCTAACCTTATGTGTATGAACTCGGATTGTTAAGTAAGACTTAGCTCATATTACTTTCTATGCTTTTCCGTGTTTGAATCATGGATTATATTTCTTACAAACTCCTGCAGAACAGAGTTTCATGATCGACTGTTTCTCCTACATCCTAATCTAGCGAATAGACCCAAATCCAGTTTTTTCTAATTAATGGTGGGTGTCGCATTTAAAAGTTGTTGTAAGAACTTATTTTCTTAATGTAGAAATGATCTGAAATAACTAAATAAATAATCTCCTATTTTCATTAGTTATTCAGATTTGATTGACTACTGCCTGTTATTGTTTTACTAACAAGTTCATTTTTTATTCTTAGCACATGCAGCTGTAGGTATCTCTCTTCAATTCAACGCTATCTTTAAATACCATTACAGTTATGGAAAAAGTTAACTCTTACAATGCAAATGATTATCTTATTGATTTACTGCACCACGATTAGGTAATTATTATTTATCAGACTTTCAACTCTTCGTCGTGATGCGATGGTCTCGCGGACCGAAGCTAAATTCCATGGCTATGTTTGGAATATCAAATCACTATCATCTGTTTGCTATTATTTAATGGAGGAGATTTTCAATTATCAGACCTGCCAATTGATTAATACATCCTCTGCTGGATAGGAAATGACTTATAACACGCCCTCATATTTATAGCTCAACTGGTCATCGCTTTATCAAAGTTAATTGTACCGTTCAAAGTATATTCTCTTACTTATTATGCCGTATCTACTCTTTAGGACGTGCACGTGGGGTCTGCAACACTTCTCGGTCAACTGCCAAACAGCCTTGTATCTTAATATCTTCGTAAATGTTCATTTTCTACGACACATGAATTTCTTAAGAATTTCGATAGCAATGGTAAAATAAACGTAATAAAAGCTCTTTGAAGGCTAGTAAAATCTCTTGCTGGCAACAGTTTTTAAAACCAGAGGTTTGAGTTCATAACCCCATTTTTTAATTCCTCATTAAGTCTGTTTACCCAAACCAAGAATTCTAATTCTTCTGACTCCTAATTCGATCACCTAGAAATTCAGTCTAAAGAACTCCTTTTAATATAGATCTAGTCGTATCATGACATAACTGTAGACTACTTATCTTTTCACTCCAAGTTACATTAATTAGTATCTAAAAGATTACTATGGGAATTCCAACAAATTGCATAGTTGAAATCATAACTTGACAATCAATGCGTATAGCGGTAAACAGTTATAAAAAGATGTCTTCTGTTCCTTTGCCATTTCGCACTAATGATGTTACGCTATGTATAAAAAAAGGAATGATTTCCGTACTGAGCGTATTGCAATGACAATCATCTTAATGAAGACGCACTTCTCTGTAATGTTGCTCTTATCACAACATGAGAAAAACTGACACAATCAAGGCATGATGAAGCAAAAAATTTTCTCTAAAATTCCCAGCTCAACCAAAATATAATGCAGCAAATGGAAGCTTGTTTTTCTTCCAAAGAAAATCTTCGTTTATTTAAATGTCAAAATATTTTTAAATCTTAATCATTGCATATTTTATAATAACTTAAATAACTATTTTATTTTGATAGTCATGTTCTCATATTTTTTATTTAAATTTCAGTACAAGTTAAAACAAAGTAAATATTTATGTTTCATAGATTATCTTATTTTATTCGGTTGCTCTATCTGTGGATTAATAATAATCTGACCATATCCGTTAATAATTATTGTATTGTATGCTTTAAACACAATTCAATAATACAAATTGTGCCAAACTGAGCGAGAATCCATACAGATGGTCCAGTTTTAATGGCAGAAGACACAATAATTGCTTATATTATTACAATATCAGTCATAAACAATCATATGTACAATACAACACCACCCGGGCTAGTGGCACATTTAACCGGTAAGCTTTCATGCTCTTTCGGCCCGTTGTTAATAAAGTTAGCAAGAGTTACATTTGCACCGGTCGTGTGACCTACCCTGACCCTGTTTGCCCCTACGGCTGTGTATATTGGGCATTGAGCACACAAGGCAGGCTTTGCTGAACTTACATTACATGGTTAACTGATCCACCCATTGCAATTCTAAAAGATGTATAGTTTTAAGCGTGTAAGTTAACTGTATTGGCTTTATTGGTCCTGGTTGTAACGTGAAGTTAGGGTCGACTGGGGTAAATGCGACTGTGGGGGCAGTTGTGCCAATTTTCTTGTATTTTTTTTTAAATCACCATTTAACCGACATGACAGATAGAACAGGAAAAACATAAAAATAATTACCTAAATTAGAATCTCTAGGTTCGAATCCATCTCTTGCACATCTTGTTTACTGCTTTCTGGCGCAGTTATTTTGGACTATTTGAAAGCAGCTCAAAAATTGAAATATTTGATTCTATCGTAAGAACTCAAATGTTACTATAATAAAAATAAAAAATGTATTATGTTTTCGACCAAGTTAACTAAGAAATACGTATCGTCCGCCATCGACTTTTCAACTGCGAAAGCGTGTATTTGCTATGAAACATTTTAATTGAAACATGAAGGAGTAAAATATATAGCAGTTATTGATGATTGACGAAGCGTTATTTCCGCTGAAACTAGCTCAATAAAACAGTACGAATATCTAAAAAGAAGGTACATTGAATACATTGTTTAGCCTGTTTTACTACGTAAAAAGGGATGGCATTGATCGGTTTTTACATTATTTATTTCCCAAATATACTACGTTACAATAAAATCTTGCTGTTACAAAACTCATGATTATGTAATTCTTTTAAATGCACTTTTTTTAGTTTTTCACAATAAAACAATTAGGTATCTGTATAAATTATATAGAAACAAAGAAAATATGGGTACTTACTTAAATGAATAATTTTAATGTTAGTCCCAAAAAAATTGCTTCTTAAAACTAGTATTAAATATTTATTATGAGATCTATACAGGCTAATAATAGTTCAAAAGTTTTTTTTTATGATCAAGTGGGTACAGTAGGTACAGAGGTAATAATTTACAAACAAAAGACCATTTTTTACCTTACGTCATATTTTCTGGTTTTCTATTGTAAGTAATTCACATCGTTTTACTTCCACGGCGCGCGGCGTTCCCCGTTTCTAGAACTTTCGACATCGGATGTATGAAAGTCTCTGCTGGTACACGGCTAGTACTGTACACTAAGAGAAAACTACTTTTTCGATACCGGAAAAAATATCTTATAACAAAATACCTAGGATTCCAACATGTTATTCGTTTACCTATTGGAAAATTGCGGTAGTTTATACAAATTCATAGCCTGTTGAATTCGTGAAATAAACATATATCTCTATAACTAACGCAATTTTTTAACATGTCAACGATTATATGATATTCTTAGACACACCGTAGTCAAAAATATCACGTTTATACTACTACTGCTACTTTCCCTTATCCACACCCAATTATGCATAGGGCACTGCATCGGTACACCAAGTGCGGTGTATCTTGATCATTTTATTACATGGAGATAGGATATAAAAAATCACATGTAAATAAATATTTCATGTTGACCGAACCCGGGAATCGAACCCGCGACCTAAATCTATAAGTGCAGAACGCAGAGCTAAAGACATAAATGTTATGTTTGGCAGCGAAGACTTGGAAAAATAAGGATGAAAGTAGGAATGCTTATGTAGAAGCCTATGTGAAGGCTATGTATGACGTTGAAAAAGACATAAGATAAGCATATCGACAAATTCCAATGGGTCTTTACGATGGATCAAGTAAAACATGAGTGCTTGAAAAGTTGGGCTGGCTGGATGTAAGAAGGAAGGCCGTGCCGAGAAAGAATAATCTAGACGTGCACGCTGCGGATAATCGACGGCGTGCATGAGAAGATGTCGATGAATGTGGAGGGAAGCAAGAGAAGTATAGCCAGGAAGAGTGGTGTGGCGTTCTATCCTCTCTGCCTACCCCTTCGGGGAATGGCGTGATAGTAAGTTAGTTAGTTAGTTCTTTATTAGTTAACATCATTAATTGGGTTCTTTCCGATTTAAAAATTTTTTTTCAAAAAATTAATTATTTGAAAAATTACAATTATCAAGCGAATTTTTTTTTAATTTTTACGATGTCATTATGAATTTTTTAGCGCGGCTTGAAATAGCGCTTTTTCAAATCTCTCGTCGCAAAATCCCTCCATTTAGCGCGTAAGCGGTGTGACGTTCACAGCAATATAGGCGCATCACTACGTAATGAATGAATTTCCCGCCTTCCACGGTAGACGGGTAATGACGGTCATTAGCCCAATAACTGCGTTAAAAGTCACTCGTAATTTTCGTGTTTTTAAAACATAAAAATTATAATGAAAACACAAATTTTTGATCATTGTCTTTATATCGTTGTGAATTGTAAAAATATACTTTAATATATTTTATTTTATTTATTTTCATTTTTATTTTAAAATAAAACAATTTTACAAACTTGAAAAACTTAAAATTAAAAAAAAATAATACATCATCTTGTCCCGATAAACTGTATTTTTACAATTTGTCAGTCGGGTGCAACAAAAAAATAATAAAATAAAATTATAGCTGTTTTAGAGTGCAAAGTAAAGTAAAAATAAATTAGTCTAAGAAATAATATTTAACCATAAAGAAAAAGAAAAAAGAAAAAAGAAAAAGAAGAAAGAATTTTAGAAATAATAATAGATTCAATACAAAACAGCTCTTTCTCCAAGCCAGATCTTCAAGGAGCCAATATTTTCATTTTTACTTAATAGATTTTTTTAATTCCATTGGCAACATATTAAATAATTTTGGAACAATGTATTCCAATGTTCTCTGCCCATATTATTTTTTAGTTTAGGGACAAACTAATCCATCCATTTAATGTGAATCTTGTTTGATAAACATGTTCCAATTTATTTTTAAATATCATTATATAAACAGTTGCTGTGAAATAATTATGTTCCATAATATCCCCTTAATGGGTAATATGTTAAGCGATTGGAATAAGAATGGAACATTTTTCCTTAGATTATACACATTATGGGAGCAATCAATTTTAAGAGAGCGTTTTGTACATTTGTACCATTTTTAATATTAGTTGCACAAGAATGTCCCATGCAGTAATACCGTATCTTATTATAGAGTCAGCAAGGATAAATACACTAATCTTAATGTGGATAGGGGTACTAGAAGAAAACTTTAGATGCTTATGTAATTGTCCAACAACAGATCTCAGGAGTTTACATGTTTTCCACGTGTGTATGTCCCACTTAAAGAAACAATCAATTACTACTCCCAAATAAGTTATAATCATTAACAATATCTATATTTTCAACATGAGCAAGTTCTACAATTATTGGTGTCATGAAGGCAATCAAAATTATGAGCTTTTTTTATAAAGGTAAAGTACTAAATTTAGCGTGAGGGGATCTGATATGCATTTAAATTTTGTTTTTTTGGAATTAATTAATAGGCCTGCGTCATGACACCAATTTTGCAGCTTATTAAAATCATTTTGTAGCATTATATTACATTCGTTTAAATTCTCATTAGAAATGACAAGTGCAGTATCATCCGCATATACATAATATCTTACATTTAGAGAAAATGCCTTTTATGAAAAGAAACATAGATTTATGTATAATATAGGCCCTAATACGGATCCTTGTGGAACCCCAGCACTAATGTTCTGTATATCGCTCTTAGAGCCATCGATATTTACTGACATAGTTCTGTTTTGTGAGGTAATTTTCAAAAAGATGGAGAACTGGACCTCTAATCCCAATTATTTCTAAGTAACTCAGCAATTTTATGTGATCGATGGTATCAAAAGCCTTTGAGAAGTCTATAAATAAGTACTAATACATGTTTTTCTATTATTTAATCTATCATTATTTATATGATTGGAAAAAATTTTGCAGTAGGATTTCGGTACTCCTTACCCTTTTGAAACCCATATTGATTTGTGTATCTAAAATTTTAAACTGATTTAAGATATTGAGTTAATTTTGATAGAATATATTTTTCAAGAAATTTTTCAAGAGCAGGTAAGATACTAATTGGTCTATAAATGCCTATTACAGAGTGATCTCCACTCTTTGTAGATTGGTCTGAATTACACTACATTTTAGTTTTCTTAGGAATTTATTCCCATGGTGTATAATAGTATTTATTAAATTGTGTAACAATATGAGGTCCCAATAATTGTACATGTTTTTCTTTAAATCAGACATTCGAATGAAGTCAGCTCCTGATGTTTTAGAGTTTTTTGTAAGCTTTATTATTTTTACAACTTCAGGTAGTTTAGCTTTGGGTAAATAGAAACTATGTGGAAGCATATCAGGCTCTGGGCCCAGAAATTTTTATATTGAATACATGCATTAATTGGGATACATTATCACGAGAAGTACTTAGCAAATTCATTTGAAACATTTTTCAACACAGTTATCTTTGGCGTTCAAAAATATATTTTTTTATAACTTCGTCACAATTAGTTTTACTTTTTCTGCCCAAATTTTGTTACATTCATCCCAGGTTTTTTTTACATCTTTGAAACAATTCTTAAATTTATCATTTTTAAAAGTTAGCTTTAATTTAGAGATTTTTTTGTTCAAGTAATTACGTGTTGTTTTGTATTCCCTTTTCATAAAACTTTATTACTAGGTGTACATTTCCATCTCCTATACAAGATATCTCTCTGTTTTATTTCCTGCAGGATCACCCTATTCATCCAGTCTTTAAATAGCGTTAGGTCTATTTTTTATTTTTACGACACAATAGGACTAGGCTTTCTTTATATAAATTTTCAAACATATTACATAATTTACTGTACAATAATTCGCAATCATTTTCTTCAAGAAGAGTACTCCTGTCTCTTTCAATAATATTACAATCTAACCGTTTTTTGTGACAGTATATACATTGGTTTTTTTTATTGTCAACATTTTTAAATGAATCATTATTATGATGTTTGTATTGAAAAGTAATTGCTGTCGCATAATGGTCAGCTATAAGATATTCACATACACAAGCACGTATATTTACAGAGCACATACCACGACCGACCCTTGTTGTGTCATTTAGTGTATACCTCAGATAAATATTGGTCTATGGTGTCTAAACAGGATCTTGTAATCACATTACTGACAATTGCTTCTCTTGTTACATCACTAATACATTTTACCAAAAAGTTATTAGATAATACTGTTTTCATATGCTATAGTTATCGGATCTCACATTCATTCAACAAAATTTATGTTGACATCTCCAAGAAAATAATATATTATCATTATGTTAGTATGTTCATTAAAAAATGTCGAAATTTCTGTTAGAAATCCCTGTTTATTTAGGTTAGGTGGTCTATATATAGCTAGGATGTGAATTTCGCTTTTATTGGGTAGTAGTCATAGTTCCATTTACATTCTCAAAATAAGAAAATTGGAGTGTTTTTTGAACAAAATTAAACTTTTTTACTAACATATAATATTATTCCTCCACCCAATTTGTTAGTTCGGCAGAAATGAAAAAGCATTGTAACCAGCCAAATTTATAAAAACAAGTTTCGTCGTCCATTTATTGCAGTTTCACAAAGCATTAAAATATCGACAAACTTAAAACAATTTTTAAAATATACATTAAAAATAATCCCAGTATTTACATATTGAGCGAATGTTCAGTTGGACACACACAATTTTTATTTTTATTATCAACTTCAATTATCTAATTCAATAAAGTCTTCTAGATTATTTACTCTTATAAAGTCTATTTCACTCTCATAGTCAATAAATTAAATAAATTCAATGCTCATTAAAAAAGTGTTCCCTTTCGACTTAAACCTGCCATAATAAATAAATTTGTTCATAATTTAAAAGAATCATAATATATATAGAGTAGGTAAAGTACCTTCCATACTATGTCGTTCAATACATGTCATATTATGCAATACCATTAATTTAATAAAGCAATGATCGTGGCAAAGATAGAGAAACAATAACTTGCAAAGAAGAGCAGTAGAAATATTTCTGTAATATGATAATAATAAACTGAGTGCTATACAAAGAAAAATACAAATTAATATTTGGAAAGTAATCATGTGAGACATTATTCCAACGTTTATTACAGATACATTATTAAAATTACGTGGAAGACATATAACAATATAAACACTATAAAATGGTAACCCTAACAATATTTATCTTCACATATCAAATTGTAGCATAACCTAAACCACATAATAATAATTTATGATTTTTTTGAAGTACGTAATAGAGTCAGGTTCCATGATATATCTATCAGTATTGTTCCAATAATATATACAATTACATAAATATCATTACCATATACAAACATACTATATCTACTCATTACTTTTTCTAGATAGGGTAGAAGATACAGTACATAGTAGCGATAATATAATGTAATATTATGATATAAAATCAAGTATTAAAATAAAAATATTAATATTCAATATTCTGTTCTGCAAGAAAAAGCATCTTGGGAGTAAACTTTGCATTTAGTTTTATCATTTGCCCTATGTTCCGTCGGAAATGACAACTTGAACCTATCATTATGATTTCGTTACAGTTTTTGCACTTAGGAGAGCTCTTTTATTATTGCAGTCCTTGAAAGGTGTGCCCTCCGGCACAGTAGGTGCAGCTCACTTGTTGAGTGTCTTTCTGGAGACATCTCCCTGCACTGTGACCCCATTTGAGGCACCAAAAAAACACTGAATCAAAACACTAGCATCTTCTACAGGGACTCTTTGGAAACTATATTGATTTTACTTTTCCTCAGTAAGGCCCTTCGTATGCTTGAGTCAACTTCCACGATGTAATAACAAGTATCATTATACCGGCATTTAATTATTTTTTTGACACGTACCATGTTTTCAAACGATTGATTTTTATTTAGGCTACTTATCTCAGAGTTTTGAGCCACAATATCCTCTAGGAAATCATCTTTATCATAATCTTTACTTATTCCTTTCAAAATCATAGTCGGTTTCTTCTTTCTTAATTCGTCGATGTTAAGATCCTTAAATTCGTTTTCCAAACACTGTTTTAATTTACACGCGTCTTCTTTCCTATCACACTTTATGATAAGTCTGTTCTTAGATATTTTCTTTATCTCCTCAACACTAATATCCAGATTTCTTAATTTTATTCTTTTATAAATCTCCCTGACCAAGTCATCAGCAGAAACGGTTATTTAATGGCATAATCATTAATTTATATAAATTTGTGTTGTTATTTTTCCTTTAATTTCACCTTTGTAACCATCTCCATCGTTTGATTTAACCGATTTTATGTCATTAGAGAGGGGTCTTAATAGAGTCCGCATTTGCGATAACTTGGCTTCTAAATTGTCAGGTGAGGCCGGCGAGTTCACTAATGACATCAAATGCTCCCATAATAATATTTAACAGCAGCACTGACAGCTCCTCGTTGTTCTTTAGATAAGATGTTAATCGCCAGTAGTTCCTTGATTTTTCTTTGATGAATTTTAGCATCTTTTAATCTTTCAACACTTGATAAGGGACAATTATTTAGCTCACCACTTCCTGAGCTAATACTAATCCTTCTGTTTGAATACATTATAAAGTGTAAAACAAAACACTATTAAATATTGACAGCTGAATTGACAGCTGAATTCTTGTAAATGTTTTAACGACTATGCGATATGATGTCACTGTTTGATTTGCCGTCTAAAGTGACACTGCAAAAATTGCTTTGTTTGCAATATTATAAATCTTGATTTGCTTTAAAAAAAAACACTTTTTGACTTAACCCACACGATATGTGAAAAAACACACGTTCATGTTTCAATATTAACACTCGAATAACACAAAAAACAAGCTAATAACTGTGAACTTCAATTTAAATTATCGTCGGTAGGATGTAGTGTTTACGTTGCACTCCGTTCAAAAATTGTCTATGTATTTAAAGCGTTTTCAAGGATATTCATGCTGTCGGGAAGAACCCTATTGTCGGTACACTAGTTCCTTGTTACCAGTGTCGAATGGGTCGATTTTTCTCAGTGTTCTTGGTAGTACTGAATGTGTGTAAGATTTATGTGACGTAGGTAAATGGGCCGTGACCCCGATCCCTGGCCGAGCTTTAATTGGCCCTCAGAACTCGGATTACGGGCTAAAATGCATGTTTATTGTCTATGAATTTGTGTGGCGTGTTGGTGCATAGCGCCGCGCATAACTTCTAACTGTCTAAGCTTCACCAATTTAATGTTCTGCCACTTATTTTTACTGCTTGTTATCCCTTTTATGCTTAACTATGTATTTCAAATGGGTTTTTCCGTAAATAAATAAAATAAATAAATAAATAAATTTCGTCGAAGAAAAAATCTGTTACAAATATTATTTTTTTAAATTTATTTTTTTAAATTTTTTAAAATACAAGGTTAAGGCCAATTACTCAAACACAAAAGTAAAACAGTAGTAATACGTATTAAACTTTCATTCATCTTCAATTTAAGTAGGAATTAACCTATCTACCATTTCCTTGTAATACCGTGTGTACCGATGATGTGCCCTATGCACCATTGGGTACGGATAAGGGAAAGTAGTAGTAGGAGTGAGGCGAAGTGTGTAGAAAAAATAATGTTTTTTAGTATGTCTTTACACCACTTTTATAAATATCAGTATAGTACGTAATATTTTTTTTTGTATATTTTACTATATTTTTATCTCTATTAGGCGTTTGTAAGCCCGTCCTACAAATGTAATGAATTCGGGACGTGTCCGACGGATTAACTACCTTTACAGCTCGTTAAGGCTCACCTTGATTCATGTTTAGTGAAATGGAAGACGCATTTACACCGGCTTACCCTACATCTAGGTACTAGGACTAAATGCATACATTTTTCAAGTTGTTAAAATACGTGATTCTGGCATCTCACTAAAGCTCAGAATGCTCGATATAAAACTAAAGGTATTACAACCAACAATAAAATTGATTATAATGGTTTTTTTTTCTTTGTTACAGGTATGTGCTTTGCTATTTTCTACTGAAAAAAAAGATGTCTACATAAAATACTAGAATTTATGGTAAGGCGTAATTGATTTTTATTATTTGCTGTGTAATTTTAGGAACTGGAAATAATAATTACCTTACCTATCCTATCCTAAGATGGCAACGCTTAAATTAATATTATATTTTTATTAAATTTATAAACGTACCGTCACAATAGATCTACACATGTTACAGTGACATCAGGAGCTCAATGCCCTGTCCCCCGCTATATAATAAAATTATCGAATAGGGTACATTTCCTTATAAATTTAAATATTAAGGCTAAAATAATAAATTATGCTTTATTTTTCTTGGGCGAAGAAGTCGGGAAAGGCCGAAAAATACGTGGTATGATCATTGATCATGTTACAAGAACTTGAAAGTGCTTATGTGAAAAAACGTAATAATCGGCGTTCGTGCGAGAGGAGATGTATGAATGTTGAAGAAGCAAGGGAAGAGTGCCATGAGACATAGTGTTGTGGCATTTTCTCTTCTCTACCTACCCTTTCGGGGAAGTAACGCAAGGGTCAGAAGTTGAAAGTTATTACAATTTTTCCAACATATTTTTGCTTAGGTTTATTAATTAAATTATATAAACGTTATTATTTCATTGTAATAATTTTTCTTACTTGGCACGTGGTTTTGTTTAAACCTGCTGTTAACGCAACTGGTGTGAATCGAATTTTATGTTGCGTAACTTGCCAAGAATAATTTACAATTAATTTAATATAGAATAAGAATATGAACAATCTTCAACGTTTTTACGAACAAGTTTTAAAAATATTCAATAAAGGCCTGGATTAATAGAAAAAACGTTTAAAACATAATTATTATTTTCTGAAATAACCTCTTAGCTATATTAATTGCTACCAATAATACAGGGTGCCTAGCATCAACATAATATTGCAGTTACCTTATTCAACCAGGATACATTCGGTTTTTATTTGGAATGATAACAAGAATAAAACCGCTTACTGGAATATTTGTAAGAGATTTTTATTTTTTACACAATATATACGAAATTTAAAATCAGTGTTCACCTTTTAAAACATAAAAACATCTTTGTGATCAGTTATAAATATTTAGATGAAAAAAAAAACCGTATTATATTAGCTGTAAGAAATTTTATAGCTAAATAAAAATGTACAAACAAACAAACAAACATCGAGATCAAAATACAGATCGACTTCATCACATTGTAAGGAAAAGCTAGCGAAAAAATTAACGTACGCTAAGGGCAATGATTTTTCATAGTACGTTATACTACGTTCCCTTATCCACACCCAATGGTGCATAGGGCACTGCATCGTTACAGCAAGTGCAGTGTATATTGATCATTTTTAATTTTCGTATTATACTTCGTATTCGATATTTATTTGTATGATTTTCCATATAAAGTGATGAATTAGATCTTGATGTGAGTCGGTAGCCCCAGAATATTCATAAATTATTATCTAACACAATTTGCCATAATTTTAAGATAATCTTTTTAATTACTATCGTGAAGATGGACGTATTATTATTTTATTGGAAAAATATGCAAATTTACACGTTCTGACCTTTGTGATTTAGTAACTAAACCGATTTTTGGTTGTTGTTCTAAAGATTGAAAATAATATAAAAATAGGTGTTTTTCAAGGTTCTTTTACATTGGTATTTTAATAAACACATACCTAGGTAGTCCTCTTCGTAGCATAGTGCATAGATTCAAGATTAAATATTATTTTACGTGATTTTCGTATTAATATTTTACATGTCATACCTTGAAGTGGTACTGAAGAGTAAGACTGATCATCTCACCTTCATGTAATAAAATGATCAAGACACACTGCACTTGGTGTGCCAATGCAGTGCCCTATGCACCATTGGGTGCGGATATGGTAAAGAAGTAGTTTTTCGCTGCATGGAATAGTTACATTATGTCAAATTTGCATTTAATTCAAATTTATTTATTCATTCCAATATTAAAGACACAAAATGAACAGGCTTTATATTAATAATATATTTAAATACAATTAGATTATTGGTTCTATTTTTTATATTTTATTTATTTTGTGACAATTGTGTATTTTTTATATTTTGGGATAATGCCAAAACAAGGCGAAAAAATTGACACATAGTAAAATTAAATATAAAAACAGAACCAAAAATCTAGTTTGATTAAAATATTTATAAATATCAGAATTTGCACGTCTATAAAGTAAATGTCAAAACAATAAATTAATGTATGTTATTTCACGTCTGTTTATTATTTTATTACTTTTAATTTGCCTATTAAAACTCGATTTACGTTTTTCTGAACATGCTGGTGATAAATGCGAAACTAGTTCCACAACCGGTTGACTTAATTTACATTATAATTCTAATTCCCATGCAAATTCTTGTTTTTTTACTTAGGTACCTTCATTTTGCGTGATTCCGAAACAACACTGCTAAATTTAACATTAATTTTATCTTTAAAAACCGGTTCCAAGACAAATAATGTGGATGCTGTAACCGTTTTTATTACCACATTATTGTTTAAATTCCCTTAACATTTTTTTCCATTATCGGATACATAATAATTATTGTTATTTGTCTAGGTATATGTTTTTATTTTATTGACCGGATAAGACCCAGTGGCACTAAAAATATTTTCCTTGAATAAACTTTAAACATTTATCTGATAAAAAAAGCACGGCCACTTTACGGTTATGGTTTAGTTATTATATTTGAGTCTTTTTCAGCTCTTTAACTTCGACGTTTTATTTGTGATATCTCCGGAAATCGAACCCGAAACCTTAGTGGTGTGACTCCAACTTCATTTAAATTACCTATACAGTCGTGTTATCTTTATATGTATAAATGGCCGCTTAAACTAGTTCATTATTTTCTCTCGCGCTGTCTTTCTGTCTTTGTTTAACGGCTTCTAATTACACTTGCTTGGACATAGGAATATCTCGTAAATCAATCATCTAGTTTGTAATCTGTGCTCATCGGCTCATCCGATCCGCCATTTGTGGATAATTCTTGTCGTCAAAATGGCGACCAAGCAATTAATTCCACACACGTTTCCCGCGCTTTGCCGCGCTGCGCGGGAACTCGCATTCTATTTATATTTTTCTACATCCTCTCGTGGTCCTTGACTCGTTCGTTTTTAGTATTTATCTTATAATTTGAATATTCAAATTAGGCGTATCTCAGTGGTATACCAAAGTTCGATTAATTATTTGGCTATCTGTCAGTTGGGTTTGGTAGACCTATCGAAGCGCATGTCGCGATTCGGCACTATCGTATTTAATCGATTCGTCCTATCGTTATCGGTGTGTTATTCTGAAGATTAGAAAAAAAAATAGTCTACTGATTTAATAATGATTGGTGAATTTATCAATAGCCATATTGTGATACTTATGCATTTGTAAAATTGTTAGTTTCAAGTTTTTATTTTAATATCAGTTGATTTGTTTGAATAATTTTGAGTTTCAAGTCACTATAAAGTTTTATTGATTTCAAGAAATCGTTTTATATCTGTGATAAGTGATACGTTGTGTGATAATTTGTAAAGTATCTATTGATAGTGTAAAAGTTTATAGATAAAGGTACGTCTCAAAATTTTGTTAAGAGCCTACTCCACCACGTGACTCACAGCCGCTTTCCCATACAAACGTATTCCTCGATTTTCTCCCTGGAATTTAACATTAGAGCAATGATTTTTTCACACAATTCAGATATCGACGAGATACGTATTTGTATCGTCTTATTTTTTTAATCATTCATTTATCTCCTTTAACAAATAAAACATTTAAAAAATATGGCGATGCAAACACGCATATGGTCGATATCTAAAATGTGTGAAAAAATCATTGCTCTAATATTAAATTCCAGGGAGAAAATCAAAGAATACGTTTGTATGGGAAGCGGCCGCGAGTCACGTGGTGGAATATCGTCTTAATTGCTTTACTTTTAAGGTTTTAATGTTCCTAAACACTATAATATATTGATAAAATTTCTAATTACCTACATATAATACATATCTATTATATGTATAATAAATTAATACGTTTATTAAAATGGGGGTGGGGAGTTTTAAAAGATTAAAAATAGGTTTGAAAAAATAAAGGGCCGCTTGTGTGTTCTTTTCTGTAAATTATGCAATAAAATAAAACGAAAATGTGCTATCCGTTTGTCGTCTTCATCAAAAAAGTAAAAATTACACATCTTACATACAAAAAAAAAAAATTCTTTTGTAAAGTCTCTTGGTTAAATTTGTATGATTCGTATGATCCGTCTATCTGTGTTAACTTAAGTTTAGCAATAAATCAATCACTGAATAGATCGACAAGGCAGTTGTTAGTCTAACACCATTAGGTTCTTTCATTCGCCAAAATTGTAATTAATGATTTTTCATAGAAATAGAATTAGACCTAATGTTTAGCTATTTTTCTCACAAGCATTGTGTCCAATATTGTATGAGCCATGAAGATTGTTTTTTAATCATGTTTAGGTATTTTGTGATACTAGCGTAGTGGGTACACGTCTTTTGGATATTTTAGCGAAGGTGATCAATGAAAAAAGTTCAACTTATTATAAACTTTTTAATTATAAAAAAAACTTGCTTATGCCTACAAAGTGCGCCTATCTTCACCTCAATAATATCTTTATTTCTGTCTATAGTTTGATAGTGTTTTAAATAATATAATAAACGGTTTTTCGCCATACAATCAAAATATACTGTTTTCATCCAAATCTAAAGAAACTTGATTTATCCTCCATTTATTTCATAAATACATGTCTTTATAATACTTAATGCTTTTCAGCATATATTGGTTGGAATTTAAATGATTTGTTTGGTACATTTATGAACAAAGTGTTGTATTAAATTCTTTTAAATAAATAATAATCTATATTTCAGATTAAATGATATAGAATCTCCAAAAATATAACAGATTTTTACATTTTTACACGAAAAACTGCTTTTCATCGATTTTCATAGGTATCATTTAATGTTACAGCATCCACATTATATTATTCACAAATTTCATTCAATGGTTGTTTCACTGTGTGTAGCTCTGACGATTATGTGTATTATTATTATTATTATTATGGATACTTTATATAGCGCCGTTTTCGTATAAATATACCGTTAATCAAAAGATTTGGAGAAAAACTGGGTCTTCAGTTTCTTTCGTTAAGTTTCATCACTTCACTCACACAGTGGCGCATTTCTGGTAGGAGAGCATTCCAAGCCATAGGGCACGCAACCGCAAAAGCGCGCTCCCCAAATTTTGTGCGCTGATTGCGCATCGGTATTAAAACCTTACCTATATCTGTAGATGTAGCTCTGATGATGACTTTAATTATATCTAGTCGAAACTAGTTAGTAAAGTGGTAAATAATATAAAACAAATAATAAATGTTTTTTATTGTTTAAATTTTACCATAACGCATCACAAAGTGAGTTCTACTAATATTAAAAATACGAACATACAAGTACAGCAGTACATTTTGATACTCCCTAATAAATAATAAATTTGCAGTTTATTTCATTTCTCACATATTTATAAGCCATTGGTATTTACGTAATACCAAAGGCGTAGGAGTTGTAATTCCTTAACGGTTTATTTCCATATAAAACGATTACGTTTAAGGCAGCATAAATTTACTCCCAGTAATAGAATTCTGTGTTTTGATCTCCTTCACTGCGTTAGAATATTGCATAATAAATTGACAATAATGTTATGGCTGCAGTATAATGTTTCTCTACAACTGCGTGGGATGGCTGCATTTCTGAACAAATGGACAGTGGTCATAAATGCACTGGAATATTCATATCAAGCTATATTAGGAGTATCGTGTGCAAATTGAAACAGTCGTTAAAATTTTATGCTTCGAAATGTATAATCCTCTTATTCGATCTACGTTTGTCAAAATACGAAAACATCTGAAAGGTTTGTGACATTAAAACTTTAATTATATAGTACTAAATAAATTTTTAAAAAATCCTTTATATATCGTAGTTGTGCGAAATTTAATGAATATTGTACCTGTATTGACATTTTTAACATCGGACTACCCAGCTTCAAATTAAAATTATTTGAAATCTTATAGATTGTAAAGGGTAATCCTAATTCTATTCCCAGTCATCTCCTTCCTTTTACCTATCCCTATCATCCTATCCTTCCCTCATATCTCCTGAAAAACTATAATTGGTAATCATGCTTTTTTGTATTTTACGTTCATGTATCGATACTGTCGTTTTTCCTATAAAATAAATATAATAATTTAAAAAAAAATAATTAAAAAATAAATAAAAAAAAACAGTTTGTCTTTACTATAATGTTAAACATTGAAAGTAAAAATCGCAGTCCCGTAATTAACTAAGCTAAATTCTGATTACGTTTTATTTAATGCATAAAACATATTTAAAACTCAGCTTAGATTCGTTAGACTTAAGACATAGCTAAAACAGAATGTTGCGAGTTTATTTACTGGACTTATTTACTTACTTATTGTATGGTGTAAAGTTTAAGTAAACAGATCACTTGCGTAAACTAATCAATGACAAGATATTAGTTCTCCGAAAGCTCAGACATACAGAAATTTAGACAGTCATTTCAGCTAGAGGAAAACTTTGTGAACCCCGGCGAAGTCCAAACACCGAGTTTGGCGATCGTGCTATTTGCAGCGGCCCGGCGCACAGTGTTTCGAGTAGTACAAGCTAGGAAGACAAAATTATTTTAGATGTTTTTTCTACATAAAAATATTTCATTTTATTAAAAAAAAACAATAAAAAAAAATTAGAGTCGATTTAACCCAGATTTTAGGTATATTTGTAAAAATAATTTATTTTTTACCTATGAAAACATATTTTATTAATTAGTACTACATAATGTACATTTTTGCATTAAAAAAATATATTTATATATGGCAACAATTTTTTTAATCCCCATATACCTACATCTATTTTTTAGGTATTTCCAAGATTTTAAAAAACTATAATATGAAACTTTTATATACTTTTACATATATTCCTGCATATAAATAATAGCCAAATTATTAAATAATTAAAAAACTCACATTTTATTCTTAACATTTATTAGTTACCTATCCATAAACCCATACGAGAAATAACAAGAAAGCTTAAAACTGCTAGAAATAGTCATGATCTCTGATTATTTTAAACGGGTGACAAGTCTATTCAAATAATTATTGACAGATATTTTGTACAAAATATTTATTCAAAAATCATTACTAAAAATAATAAGTAATACATACAGATTACAGTTAAAAAAAGTCTTATCTTATAAGTAGGTATTACAATATTTAAACAAATTCTATTTTAAAAATTGGGATGTTTGGGATAAAAATTCAAACAACTTACAATTTACAAAATTAATATGTAACAACGAACTGCCAGTTCCACTGCTGTTGCCAATTCAATAACACTTCGCGATTTCACCAGGTCTTTGATTTTCTTTTTTTTTTTACTTCAATTGTGATTCTTCGAAGTCCTTCCTGGGTCTTCCAACAAGCCGATCGGCGTCAAATGGTGGTTGTGATGATGTGGAAGCCTCCGAAGCGTTAAAATGAACGCAAAACTGAAAGTCCTCGCCGTTCAACCAGCTCTCGTTGTTTTAAAAAAAAACCTTTCCCTTCTACTATGGCATGTTTTCCATTTTTCGTCAAACTTTTGCGATATACTCGCTATTTTCAATTTAATTTTTTTATGGACTCATCAACAACATTGCTAATATTAAATTTTGATGACAGCATAAAAAATAGTTTTTTGTTTCGGTTATCTTTTACATGTTTTACCCACTCATCGAAAAAGTCCACTTTTTTTATAGTGTAAACACGTTCTGAAAAAAAATTAAAATAAAAAAAAGGCAAAATAAAGCAAATAGGTTTTTTATATTATTTGAAAGTTTAATATTGTAGGTTGAATATGTATAGTAAATAAATTCGGTAATCTCCGGTAGCCGTTAGTTACAAGCTTTTAAATTTGAAAAATAAAGTTTTTTTTTTTGACATCCCTTATTTTAGGAAATATTGAAATGACTTTTGTCTTCCTAGCTAGTTCTACTCGAATCACAGTGCGGCGCGGCAGGCCCCTCTGCCTGGAATCGATTGCCTTCACACTTACGCACCATTCAGAGCCCCAGTCAATTTCGGTCTGAATAAAAAACGTATCTTTTGAAAATCCCACATAATGCTAGAATGCGTAATTGTCCTAGTCTGCTCAAATTACAGGTAATATTATAGTCTACCGCTAGGAGCTTAGGTTAAATAGTATTTTTAATTATTGTAAAGCGTCCTTGAGGTGATTTTTTTCACAAAAAGCGCTATATAAGTTATTATTATTATACGTAATACCTTTCCTATAAACATTCTTCCCCTCTGTCCTATTATAAGTTGAGATATATAGTGATATTAAATTTTAGCATCACTCTAGTATCGCGATAGACTAAAAATAGCGTGTAGTTACTTCAAAGTATATCCACTCTTATCGTCTCGCTTCTGCTGGCAAAACAACCACTGACGAAGCTTTATTCGCGTGGCATACGTAATTGTTGCCTGTTTTGAAGGCACTGAAGAATGACGAAGAGCCGATTACGTATACTACTCGATATACTATAACGACATAAACAATCACAATATTCGACCTATTCACCGTGGTACAAATTTAACACCTTTTAGACTCGCTGTTTTTTCCCATTGTTGAAAAATTCACGGTATCATTTCCTTTGTATTTTTAATGTAAACACGACCTTCACTTTGTATTTATTTATTTTCTTTGAACCTGTGACCGATATAGTATTATTTTTACCGAGGAAAGCTGTTGTTGAATTTGGGCATATTTTCATGTCATGATTTTGCAACATTTGACCGGATACAGTTTTTTCGAAGTTTAGTGTCTTTATGTAGGTGAATATTTCTTTTCACTCTTAGTTTTGTTTAGCCAACTTTATCCTTTGGTTTCCTTTTTTACGAGAGTGGTAACAAATCCTACGGCGGCCGACTCACGATACGGAGGTTCCGGGTTCGATTTCCGGTGAGAACACAAAAAATCAAAAGTGATTTTTCTCAAGCCTGGGTGTTTGTGACGTTGTTCCCCTCTGCAATTGGGCCTCCTGCCCTGTTAAGGTGGTTAAAAAAAAATACATGTAAATAAATCATTTTTCTATAGAATTTCTTGAGATTAGAATTTCCATAAAGCACTGTGGAATTACAATATATCGCACCTTTAGGACGAACACGACCTAATTCAATAATGTAACGATATATCATCATAAAAGACTGAAAAAGAAACATTATAGGTGCATAATTTATTTTATATTATATTTTAATACAGAAAGGTGCATAATTTCCCATAAAAAATAAGAAGAAATCGATATGAACAAATACGATGGTGTTTACTTGCTTCTACTGAGAATTTCCGAAAAATTAGTATTTTGAATAAGGTCGTTTTCGTCCTGAAGGTGCGATATGTTGTAAAACGATGTTAAGTACCAATATTTTGGCAAGCAAAGCAGATGACGAAAATGAAAAAAAATACCAATAAATAGATTTAAACGAAAATGTAACTATGCAGCATTACGGAAAATTAGTTTTATAAAATTTAATTATTCCGGCCTTAATTATTTAAGAATTGGTTGTAGATTAAAGACCATTGTTACAAAGCAATAAGCCCGCCCTAGAGCAATATTTATTTAATTTGCACAATCAAATTTACCACAGTGAATAAAAAAAATCTTACGGTGATGTTCAATAAATGAAAATAATACAATAGCCACATTGATTATTGAATTCGATTCTGTCTTATTGCAAGTAACAACAATTGGTAATATAATATATTAAATGTCTCAGTATAGTCAATCAAAAATAATTACCCCTGAAATAAATCACGGCGGACTTAATTCACTATTTAGTTTTATTGCGTCTGTAGACTGTTGAATTAATTTGTTATAATGACCATTTCAGCGGTCGGTTTTCAGTGAAAGTGCTCCTACATCTCTCTAACCCGGCCATTGTGAACTGCCTGGGAAACAGGGTTACTATATTATTATCAATCTTGCATGGAAGGGACATTTCTGAAGGAGAAATTTTGTCAACGTTATTTACTGCACTCTAACAAGACCATAAACAGACGTTTACTGAAATAATTACATCGAATGTTGTAGAAATATATACCTGTAGGTGTATACCTGTAAATTACTGTATGTATAATACGATATTTAGACACGTTCGAAAATATCCTGACTCCAATATCTCAAGTCTTATAAAATTTGAAAAAAAAAATTAAAATAAAAATAGCTGTTGAGGTGTGTAGTTGATTCTTTGGTTGCGTTGATTAAAACTATTTCTTTTTCAATTTGAGTTTTATTTCAGTTTAACATTATTAGTATTACAGTTTTATGCCATAAAAACGCGGTTAACTTTGCAAAGGCTTTAAGAGAAGTTTACTAGTTGAAGGTTTTGAAAGAAGAGAGGAATAATTGATAATGACAGCTGGCTATATAGGTTATTACTGTGAAGCACAGGTAACAAAGTTGCTAGTAATAAAAACTGACACTTTATTATAGGCTGCGTGAATTTCAGTATTTGACTAAATAAAAATTTCTAACAATAGCGTTTATATGATTCTTGTTTTCACATTTCGAAATATTCATAGAAAAACTGATAAACTTCACCGTTGAAGGTTGAAGCCTATGTATTATGTATGTCAGCTTTGCGGATTTTGAAATAATGTTTTGGGTCATTCTCAAAACACAAACCTTTGTCATAAATACTTCCTGCTTTTTTCTCTTCCGACTATCAGAACGCTACGCAAATATTGATTGTTTGTAGCTTCGAAAAATAATTCACTAGATGGTGCGTTTCCATACAAATTTTCTAAAAATATACGCTACCTAGGTTTAATTTCATAGCACTACTTATTATCAAATTCCACCGTCTAAAGACTCCAGCATACACTCACACTTTGAAACGTGTGACGTAGATGTCTAGTGATGACGTAGATGTCTAATGATGACGTACGAGTGACGTAGTTGGTCACTAACTGTCACTAGGCAACACTAGGCCCGGCAGTATTTTTCAAGCATGGAATGCCAATTCTCTGAAAAATTTTTCGGTTTCTCTGAAAGGTTTGTAGATAGGAAAACTGAATTTGATTCCCCCTATTTCATCCATGTCACTATTCGCTTTCTTCACAATTTTAGTAAAGTTACTTTTTCAAATTATATCATGAACAGTTTTTATCTTACTGTCCATAAGTTATCATATACATGCCTACATTGTAAATGCAAATAAACTAAACCCGGACTCCTCTGCCTGTTAATAAGATTTCGCTTTTTAATCCAATCTTTTCCAATTTCAATGTTTGCATTCAAATAAATATTAGTTGAATATGAGTTTTAACAGTCTTCATAAATTCAATTCCATCTCATGCTTGATTAGCGGCATTAAGAAGAGAAACACCGTATAAAATAATTACTGTCTACTTTCAATTTTAATTCCATTCAATAAAATATTAAGTATGTTTATTCATAGAAAAGAGGCATTGAAATTTCTAAAAATAGATTCCCACAAAGTCAGTAGTTGACATGAAGTGTACCTGATTTGAGAATAATTAGTTGAGTGTGGCCTAAGGAATTGGAATTGAAATTAACGAATTAAGTATTTTATTGCCATGGCCATTTTAAAATGCTTAATATAAATGGCTGAACTAACTTTATGAACCACCATTATATCTAATGTTAACAGTTTGTTTTAAACGTAGAGTAATTAGGAGAAAATTTATCCCAATTAAATGGTTTTCTATTCGATTGATTGACTATTAACGTAATAATATATTGAAGCTACGAACCTACTTCGAAAAAGATTTTCAGAGGAGAGGCATTCCTTACTTGCCTAGTGTTGCCTAGTGACCCACTACGTCGCTCATACGTCATCACTAGGCATCTACGTGATCACTAGACATCTATGTCACACATTTCAAAATGTGAGTTTATTGGACAGATACACTGCACTTGGTGTACCGATGGAGTGCCATACGCGCCATTGGGTGCGGATAAGAGAAAGTAAAAGCAGTAGAGTGCAAATAAAAATTAGCGATTAAAGAATTCGATAATTAAAAGACAAAAAATAAATTAAATAAAAAATAATTGAGATGAAATTACCCCAAGAACGGGGCTTTTGAAAATATCATGAACTGCTGCAAAATTTTGGAAAAAATTTCGGAAAAATGAATTTCGAGTTTTGCTAGAAGTATTTTTGTAATAGTTAGCAATAAATCAAAGTTCTTCTTGCTGTGAACACAACAAAATACAAAGTGCGTTTATAGTAGTTTTTAATTTTTTACCAGGAACAACTTGGATCGTGTTTTTTCTTCTGTAATTTATTTTGTTCTTCCTCTATTTCATCTATTATAACACTTTGTCTATAAAATATATAACTGTCACATATCAACAACAATATTTCCAGATTGCACTGTCCCAGGTGCCTGCATAACATTGTATGTATTTTACTGCAAATTTATAATCCTCGTATGTTTTATATCTTAATGGATGTAAATTCCCATGGCAGGAGTTGGCAGGTCGTGGCTTGTGAACTGCTTCCGCCTCTTTAAATCAATATAAATAAAATAAAATAAAAATGAAAATCGAAAAAAAAATCGAAAAAATTAATTTAAATTATTATTTTAAATATAAAATTTTTTTCAAAATAAGAATTAAATATATGATTTATTTGGGAAAGAACCTACGATTAAAAGTGATCAACATTTAACAACCTTTTATTTATCATGATAATATTAAAAAATCACTCAAATCACTCGAAAAATAATTTATTGCTCCCGGACTCGAACCTACGACCTTCCGATTCCCGGTCAGGTGCTCTATCCACTGACCTGAACGGCCAATAATTATCATGCACATGGCAATTTTATTTGTTCAGTAATCCTTACCTTTTAATATGTTTTTGTAACAATTGAATATTAACATTGGTTACGTTTTATGTAACGATTTATTCGAGAATTCATATAAGAAGCAACAAGGCAATATTCTCTTCATATACTAAAAATATGTTAGATAATAATTTATATAATTATTCAGACATTAAACATTTCGGAAACTCTGACGTCAGACATTGCAGGGAATCGGACTTTAAACTTTAATGCTTAATGTCTGAATTTTTGTAATGTTTAGTTGCTTACTGTCTAAATTATAATGTAATGTCCCAGAATGAGTTCTATAATTCAAGTGAGAATACAACCTTTTTTGTATGAAAATAAATCAATAAATAAATCGTCGTAGTGGTGACGAGAGCCAACTCACATACAATACAATATATTGGGCTTAGCGTTCTTCACCACCACGGCGACGAAATAAATTTATACGAAAATCTTGCCTGGAACTCATTGGCATTTTAAGAGCAGCCATGTTTGAAAAGTTTGGCCCTGAAGGTATATAATATAGAGAAAAATTAAGCGATTGGACATCTCAACAGAGACGAGAAGTCTGGAAGGGAACATGGATATCTAGGCGTTTACAGGGCTTATGACCTTTAATTGGCTGGGTTAAGTGGGCGCTTGATGTATTACAACATTCCCCATTTCACTAAGTGATCTATATCCATATCTGCCAATTAGCAGAACTTGTATATACCTATACAGTGAAATGGCGCGACGCTTCACATGTGAACACTCTCTGTCATCCATTGAGAAAATTGCTGCATTAAAGTTGCACCTTTCGTAATTTTAATATTTTTAGATTCATTCTCGCCTGGTTATATTATTATTATTAGTAGCAAAAAAATTTCATTTTAATTCCGTTTGAATTTTGTGTGAGGGAAAAGCTGTAAAATTTTATACCACGGCTCTTTGAAATTCGCGTGTCTTTTTTCTGGGTGTTTTTATTTTATTTTTTTCCTATTCATACAAGAATATTTGCATACCCCTGTCCTAGAGAGATAATAGCACAATAAATTTATTTACGCCCGGGGGTCGTGTGTGTTGCACTCGGATTGATTTGCCACTATAGGAATATTATCTGCAATAAACATTAAGATTGAAAATCGCAATGGCACGTGTTTCATTGTTACAGTCACAGTCTTGTAAAGTGGTAAATGTGAAACTTTGATCTATGAACGAGACTTTATTGTAGACGATTTGCAAAAACATGGCACGTAAATGATCTATTATGTTCAGGAACTTAGTTCATTAGTTTTTTTATTGATTTAATGCGGCATTTCTTGGTCGAAGGTTAATTGAGGTATTTTTGCTTGTTTCGCAAAGAGTCTGACGCATGGCTGTTGTTTTTTCACTTTTATAAAAATATCTGAATACGCTAAACTTGGTATCATGTTTTCACTTCTAAAATCATTTTTTTTTTGTCGTGCAATAATGCAAATAAAATTATTTCTATTCTAAGGGTTTGGTTGGAAGATAGAACTTTTTTATATTGATGTACCATAATTTATATATATTGATTCACCATTGCATTATCTCTATTCCTTTATGTATATTTTGTGAACTTTTTTATTTTTGTTGTATTTCTATGATAAAATTTATTTTTTGCTAATGGCTCCTGATGACAAACGGCAAAATTGCGGTTTATCGGGACGGCATTATTTTTGTTTTTCTAATATTATGTTTTATTTTCTTAATAAAGAACACTAAAAAAAAAAAAAAAAAAATTTCGTTTTGTCGTAATTGATTGAGTGCTGCTTAAACTTAACTTTCTGTGAAGCTCTTTAATTTCTTTGCTCCGTTGTCATATCTTATCCTTCTATCCTGGTCTCGACTTGAAATGTAAAAACATGCACTTATCATTTTTAAAATGACGAAAGAATATATCCAATATCATTGTATGGGTACAATAATACCAACAACTCTTTTGTTTTGACTACAAGCAGGCGATATTTTGCAATAAATTCTAGACTTTCTAATATATATATTTTTTAATGATTCGTCAAGTGTAAACGATAATAATTGTTTTTTAGTGTCAGATTCTAATGCTCTAGCAATTATTTTACATGTTGAACTCATAACCCCTTAGACATAAGAGTATGCCGTGACTTTCAAACCCTGAATTAAACTAATCGATTTCACTATTTATCATATCAGCTTTTCAACTATCATTTGGAAAGCATGGCAGAAAACGTGATGTACTTTCTGATCACGTTACAGGACAAAACATTTAACTACGTATCAGTGATATTTAACACCTTCTAAATCTCAATGATAGTCGGTAATAACACCTAAAAAACAATACGCAAGTCGTGTTACTGCTAGTAGTAGTTATGAGACTTTCTTTTATGATGAAAAAAATTGTTGGATAGTACGTGATATTTTTATCTGTAACTTTTCGGGCTAGTTTGCAAACCGCGCTAAATATAATTTATGCTCCAAAATTTATTTAAAAAAACACCTCACGTGTGTGTAATATTTTTCTTTGCGTTGTTCCGCTAATTGATTTTACATCGTTTCCTTTCACTTTTCAACCTGTTTTCCCGCGCTTTTTGCAAACAGATCGTCTTCAATATCTTGAACTTGTGTAATACTTATGATATATTTTTGATATTTATATATTTTAGATATTTAATATTCTTTGAAGTCTTCATCGATTCAAAAGACCCGCGATTGCTCAAAAAAAAATCAATGAGCTTAATTACTGTTAATTTTGATTACTTATTGCTCAAGTCACGATTTTTAAAATCTTTTGCAAATCGATGAAGAGGAAGCTGGAAATTTCTACGCATACAAACTGTATTGGCGTCATAATACCATTTCGTTTAATGGTCAACGGTGTGTATATCTTTACGATTGTGGTTAGTTTTAAAAAGTAAGAGTAGAGTTATATCTTTGTACGCAGCCACTAAAACGTTTAAATTATGATATTTATAATAGCAATCTTCTCTGTAAAATCTTTAACAGTAGTATTCTGGATTGGCAGTCGGGTAAATTTTTAGCCTTCTTTATTTTTCACACGTTTGAATTCATGCTCATAGAAATGCTTCATTTTTGAAGAAATATGGACCAATGATTCCCTCTTAGAGCACACCAAACAGTAAGACCCATTCAAACCAAAAGTGAGCTTCATCGCTGAAACAAAATTTTCTTGTAAATCGGGGGTCTCTTTATGGATGAAGTTGTAAGCCAATATTATTTATGGCCCTAGGTACTTGTTGTTTATAGGGTATCGGCTTTAAATTCCCGACAGATCGCTTAAATGATTATTTCAGAATATTAACGAACTTTATTTTATGCTTGGTAATCATATCATGCAATATTTCTTCACATTTTGAAGTTTTAAATATTTTCTTTTGGACACGATACCTTATTTTTTTACTACTTTTCTACTTTCCAATCAATTAGCCAATTTGTAAATTTTGACATATCTGTAAGTATATTTACTTGCTCTAGTAATTTGGTCTTTATGGAAGTAATGTACGTTGTCATCCTTAATTCCTTAAAAGGGAAGATAATTGGAATTTTAATTACGGTATCACGTCCGCTTTCTTAAAATGTCTTCTCAGTCCCATTCTTAACATTCCCTCCATCCTCATTACGAATTTTATTTCCAAAATGAAAATATTCTCCTTGGCCATTTTGTATTTATTATTCTCTTGCGTTTTCCAAAATGGCGAAAATTGCACACATAGGTACTACAAACCCCAGAAGAAATTGACAAGGCGTGGCTGTTCCATTACTGATCTTCTTCGTTACTTCCATTATAAGTTATTTTCTCTTCTTTTATACTAGTTTGAATTAAGATCTACTGGTTGTCTTGTGCAGTGAACACTCTTCATGATGAATTAAATAAAACTGGTTTCTGTGTGGTACCTTCGCACCATACAATACCCATTCTGACATTTTGACCGCTACGTTTCAATTATTTTTATGTCAATTACTTCCAGATGTTGTTCAACAGCCATCAACAGCTCTGATGGTTTTTAAAATGCACAATTTGTAACGAAAACAATTTGTGTATCAATTCATTCAATTATATTTAAAATGATGATTCTTCTCTCCATAAACAAAGATAATCAGAATTCAAAATTTATTAGAAATACTACCTCTGTACCTACATAGAAATACTACTGTATTATAATATATCAAAGTCTAATAAAATATATGAGTAAGCTTATAACTAACTAACTAACTAACCATCACGCCATTTCCCCGAAGCCACACCAGGCAGAGAGAGGATAGAACGCCTCACCACTCTGTCCATACTTCTCTTGCTTCCTCCACATTCATACATCTTCTCATGCACGCACGTCGATTATTGCCCGACTTCTTACATGCCCACTTTCTCTACATCCATGCACAGTCGCATCATATATTTTTTTAGCCGTTCTTTCATCATCCATTCGCTCTACATGACCGAACCAACGTAAAAGACCTTTCTTAATTTTGTCGATAATGCTTATCTCAGCCTTGCATTCTGCTCTAATTTCAACATTAGTGCACCTATCATACATCGTAAGCTTATTGTTAAGATAATAATATTTGATATCTTTCAATCGTTCGGCAGGTTTTGTGAACAATCGGATACAATTCCGGTAACAACGGATTTATAAAAAAGTTATTATCAGACAGAATTAATATTATTATTTATCTATTTATTCTGTATAGGTACAGACAGAACATTCACTCATGTAAATGATCCAGTTATATACGAGTATATACAAATGAAGAATTAATTAATATTACACAATTGTTTAAATATTTACAATCGTAATGCTCTATAAAATAATCGTACTTGCCAATGAAAGGAAAATTAGAAGAACTTTAAATAAATCAATAAAAAAATATATGCATGCGTATAAAGAAATTAATTTTAAAAATCAATCCCTAATTTCAAAATAGTTTTTTTTTGTTAAATAAATAATTAGGGATGACTTTCTCGTATGTTTCTATTTTTTTCAACCATAATAATGGCATTTCGATGAATGAAACTAACGTTAAACAAGTTTAACATCTTTATCTTCCGTTCTACAACTTATCCATCATAATCTTCACCTTTCTTCCCCGCTTCATCTTGTTTATAACATTACTCAGGTATTCTTATTCTTTTCTTTTCTTTTATCTTCTTTTTCTTTTTGGACGTGCTCTAGCGAGGGATGGGAAGATAATAAAGGATTTGTAAGACCTTCTACCACGAAGGGCCACGATTTGAGTCCTGTAATTTAAAATAATTGCGTTGTTTCAAGATGGCTGACGTTGTACGGTAATAATTCTAATATCTTTTTATTCTTATTCAACCAACTATCAATCTACGAATATATTAATATCGTAAGCAGTAGCTTCTTTATTTTATTTATTTATTTATTTACAGGAAAACCAACAGTAAATTAATAATTATAATAACATTATAAGAAAACAGAGTAGACCAATTAGAGGTTTTCACAGGTAGTAACAACAAAGATAAAAAAGAAAGAAAAATATTCTCATCGTAAGATTATTCTAGAAAAAATTAAAAGAAAAAAGAGAAAAAAAAATGCTAACTCAACAAGTGTGATTTCACTCGGATAGCAAACGCCGCACATCACCATGGTTATTCTTAAATAAATCTATATTCGATGTTTTAGATAATTTATTGAAGTTATTGGAGGCTCGCCATATATAAGAATTTTTTCTGTAGTTAGTGTGTACCAGAGGGGTATAAAGAATAGGGTTGTCACGAAGGGTTTTACGGGGAATATTTATGGAAAGTTTAGATAGTAGTTCCGGAGAGTCTATTGCTCCAGAGGCTATTTTTGATAGAAAAACTAAGTAAATTTAAGTAACGTACTCTTAGAAGTCGTAGTATTTCAATTATAACATATTGATTGCAGCGCATTTTAAACGGTATTTCTTATTACAGTATCCTTTTTCACAGTTCGTATGTTTTCACGGCCATCAGAATACAGATTGTGTTTTTCAAAATTGTTATTATGCCATCTTTAGGGCTGATGATGGACACTGCAATGTGCTCCGAAACGTCGGCATCACAGAGCCCACAAACACGGCATAATAACACAAAAAAACATAATATGTCCATGAATACCTCAGCACGGGACCCCAGTGAGGTATTTAGATTACATAGATTTAAAAAAAGTAAAGTATACATGTAAAAAATCTGTAGCAGCCTTTTTCATCATCATCGTCATACAATATCCGCTCCCTATGCGGAGCGTATGGAATCCACAAGTTGCCTCCAGGCCAAGCGATCGGCCGCCAGCTCCCGTGCATTCTCCCAAGTCAAGTCCGCGTCCCGCAGCTCTGACGCAAACTGCCGACGAACTGTCAACAGTGGACGACCAGGACGCCGAGAACCTGATGCCTTGTAAAATAGGCAAGCGTGGTTTAAGGCTCTCGGGAGGCATACGTAGTAGCCATGACCTGATGACAGTAGATACCAAGGGTTGCTGTGTCCGTTTCCTCACTTCTGTGTTCCTTACAGCAGCCTTTTAAACACCATTAACTTAATATGTTAGTGCTATAAAAAAATGAATGTTTTGCGTCATTATTTATTCATATTATTAACAATTTGTTAACATTCATTTACCGCGCATGACCTATGCATTCGTTCAATTCAGATAATTATTTTACACCTACGTCTTCGTTCAAACGTTCAAAGTCAATCATAATGATTATCTTTCACAAGTGTTTATACCACTAACGCAGACATTTGACATTCACCGAACGAGATAAGTGGTAAGCGAAGGAGAAATGTTATAATCTCCCATAAACATTTACCGTCTTGTTTGACGTTAATTAATTTTATCTCTACCATTAATGGTTCATTGTTCAATAATGTTAATAGCTTGTTAAATTAGTAGTATGTTTTAATTATTTATTTATCGGTAGTTATTTTCTTCTCATTTCGTATAGTTTTCACTTCTTTATATTGCAGCGATCATTTTATCACAAACTGTTTGCCATACTCGTATTTCCTTCTTCAATTAACGACTAATCTTCTCACGACCTTAATAGTTATCCGAATGATTTGACTTGATAATTTTACTCAACACATGTTTGGAAATTAAATTGTGTTCAATTATTCTCAATCTCTACGTGTTTATTCGATAATGGCACTGTATTAATCTAACTGGCAATTCTAGGGCTTTTTAACTCCGTTGGGCAATTCAACGGTCTTTACCATAATGTTGAAATTTGTAAGCTCCTTTTACTGACTTTTTTGTACTTTGTTAATTCTAAATGCCAATGAGATTGAAACTTATTGACG
>JAGVSP010001561.1:0-39924 GCA_022494985.1 Micrasema minimum
AAACCAAAATCTCTTCCCACTGACCTGTTAAGATATGTATTGAAAGTAACACAATGGACCAAATAAATATTGGAATCATAAATATTGAGGAGTAGTGCCGCAATAGGGGCAATAAATTGAGGCGATAAAAAGAATGGGCATTTAAATTTGAACCTCCTAAAGATGACAAAAGGACCCATGCAGATATCTGGATGAATGACAGAGAGATTAAAAAAATCTTCTGCGTACATAAGTTAGAGTGCTATGTCCAATGATACAAGCGTTTATCAATCTCGTATTGTCGATTTTCATCGATACAAGGTACAAGACATTGTACCGAGCTGTATCTTGTAGATATATTGGTGATAACTAGGTACAATGGTTGGTTTTGTTTGTGTTTTTACATATTTCTTACTCAAAGTTGTAATATTATTATATAATATTAAATTGTAGATTGCATAAAAATTTGTGAGATTATTTTAAGTTAGTAAGTATATTAAATAACATTTTAAGGACTATGCTATCTTTTCACAATATGAGTACCTCGGAACGCTGACAGTCGAATCCTAAAACTGGTCTCGTTTCAATTTCATTTGGTGGTTTGGATACTGAGCCACTTAATTTTAACCAATCTTTCACTGCATTTATTTCACCAAACGGAACCTGTTCAAAAGTAAAATTATTGTAGATTAGTGGTAGTTTAAGTTCTTCAATTTATGGATTGATTCGGCATTCACTTTGTAACACTTCATAATGAATTCTGATAAAATGTTTATACAAATTAGTAACACTTTTGAGTTCTTAGTGGGTTTTGCACAAGTTTAAAACCCGCACTGTGCAAGCGGTGCCCTGCAAGGCGTCGGACCCCTCCTCTCGGCTTATATCTTATAGCAAAGTTTAAAAATTAATCAAAATTCTTCAATGCTGTTTCAAACCAATTTAATTCCCATAAACAATTTTTTGGTGCCATAGTTAAGAGTCCTCAGGTACAAATTTCAATATTCTTGTAACAAGAATAACAAATCCCGGTAAAATTAGAGTATAAACTTCAGAGTGACCAAAACATCAAATGTAAAATAAATTTTAAAAGGCGGGAAAACTCAGTGTATATATTGCGCATGGGATAGTTGCAACTCCAAAACCAGTATATTTTTACGGAAAACATTTAGTTTAGGATTTGGAATAATCGTATTGGAGATCGATGTGCACAAGTCAGTGTAAAATAGTACTGCACCTACTGTTTAATCAAATTTCATGAAGATTTTATTGCTTTTTTTACCTGCATAATCAGAATTTGTGAAGAAAAAATATTTGCAATTTGACATCTCAACAGAGACGAGAAATTCGGAAAGGAATATGGATATCTAGGCGTTTACAGGGCTTATGACCTGTCATTGGCTGGGTTAAGTGGCCACTTGATGTATTACAACATTCCCCATTACACCTAGTATTTGATATCCATATCTGCCAATATACAATAAAATGGCGCGACGCTTCACATGTGAACACTCTCTGTCATCCATTGAGAAAATTGCTAAGCATTTTAGCAAAAACCTTTATGATTGCAAGTGAGATTCTTACTGATTTTTCTACCGATCTTACCAGTTTTTGTCTACAAGTATTTGGACACACTCAAAATGTTGTTTATAAATCATATTTGAGTTCAAAATGATTACATATACATATTTCAAGGTAGGTATACAATGAATAGTAATTCAGTAGAATCTTATAGTATAGGCACCAGAGTACCCATTCACTTAACAAATGGACTCTTTTTGAGCAACATTTTGATTTAACGTCCTCCTAACGAGTGGTTCAAATATTTTTGTTAATTTGACTTACACCAGTCTGAGACATTCCCCATGGTCCAGGATTCATTCCGAGGAACATAATTGTCTTTACATTATTACAGTAAGTATAAACATAGTTTTTGAAAACATCAAACGCATATTCCGTTGGATTGTATACGCACTCTACAGGATTTGAAAACTTTAATTCATTCAGTCGAGCACTTAAATTGTTAACATTTTTTAAAAAGGACGAAACAATTGGAGGAAGTGCATCGCATTTTGTTTCCAATGTAACGCGTTTTTGTGATTGTTCATTTTCGTTGTCTGGAAAAGTAAAGTAGTTAGATAAAACAATGTCCTCATTTTCATTTGACCCGGGGCTTAAAGTGTCTGCTGAAGCAAGTTTAAAACGTTTATTATCACTCATTTTTATATCAATTAGTTAGTTTTTTTGTTGTTGAGATTAATGTTTGATTATTTATTGAAAAAGTATTTGTACTTACAATTATTCACTATACAAAATATAAACTCACAAAAATATGTAATTTATTTTAGACAACATAATATTTATTATCTAGGAACACTTCACGCACCTCACACTAATAATATGAATATTTTAATTATCGTGCATAGTAGGTGTTTCCTAAATACAAAAGCGTACATATTTAAATCCAGGATTTATTTGAAATTCGCTCTTGCATTGCATTGCTTTTTCTCTGATTTTCCCTTTTCTTAACTTTCACTTAAAATTCAATTATTTAAACTTATTGTAAATCACCGATTCAAATGCAGCCATTCAAATTCACTTGAAATTATTCAAAAACACGGATTTTTCGTAAAAATCATGTCAAAATTGGTTTTTTGGTAAAAAGGAAAAGAAAATATTTAGTGATGGGCGTAGCCGGTTATGTTGTAATGATCGGTTATGATCACAGGTTATGATCAAAGATAATATATGATCATTGATTGATAATATTCGATTTCTTTAAAAGGAAATCATACATTATCGGGTATCGTTCAAAAGAATACTTTTCTACTATTTTTTAATGATCCGAAGCGTTAGTGATATACTATTCTAGCTATTTGTTGTTGTCTATGATAAATTATAAGGCGTTCAAATTCCACTCAAATATTTTTTTGTTGAATGAGCAGCACGATGAAAAGCAGACGTATAGTAGTGTTCATTTATCACGTAATATTTTATGAACGGACGTAAGCCGGCACAAACGTTTTTATCATTAGAAACAAAAAGTTAAGAGTATCACCGATTACAGCATCGAGCATCATTCGAATGAGTTTTTTGCTTTGGTTAACACTGCTGTTAAATCAAGATAACCTTGCTTAAGAATGCTCGGTACTCAAAAATAAATAAGTGTTTTTTTAGAATAGTAAGTGATAAGCTCAATTATTATGTATTATCTAACCATTATCTAATAGCCTTCCTCAACTGTGTGCTCGGATGGGTTATAAACTAAGTTCCTACTAAAAATATGTTTGTTAAGTAATTTATTATTAATGTTATGATAATTTTTTAATGCTGAGTCTTTTTCAACCCAGCACAACTCTACCGATTTTTTCATCTAACTAAACCGACAGACTTAACAGTCTTCAAAACAGTCTAGGGAAAGGGTGGGGCTTTCATTGTTTTTTAATGTTATTATTATGTTTTTCAGGATATGTCGACTGTTGCCGTTAAAATATTATTTTTCGCTCAATCTAGAGAAATTGTTGGATCCAAAGAATCTTCAATAACCTTACCAAAGAGTACAACATACTCCGATCTTCTTGACTCGATAACTTCGATCTTTGGATTGTCGAGCATTAAAACAACATTATAATTGCCAAGAACACTGAATTGTGTGAGGATAGTGAGAACCCCATTACTTTTACTAGCAACGATGAACTTGCAGTCATTCCACCACTAAGCGGAGGTTAATAAAACTAAACTACAAAAATTACATTTATTAGACCATGGATTACCTACATCTCACTCACGACGTACTTTCTGTGGATCACATTTTGAAGCTTGTGTCTTCTGAAACCTGCGGTGCTGTTTCTATGTTCGTTGGAACAACCAGGAATAATTTTGACGGAAAAGAGGTAAATATTTTGAGCTCATTATTTTTGACTGAAATGAAACAAATCAGATTATTTATTAACCCTGACAGAAATACTGTTTTCTATGAAACGGTACATGGATACCAAAGTGTTTACAGGGCTTTGGTCGAGTTAAGTGGCTGCATGATAATGTTTCCCATTTTGCAATATCAAATATCAGGGTTTTTTGCATCTATCAAAAATATTTATGGATTCAAAATATGAATTATAAATTATGAATTATTATCTAATACTACTGTTAAATAAATGATTCATTGAGTTCTTACATGCCCATTGCAGTTTCATGCTGTATTCATGTAGTTTCATTCCGAATGACATTGTAATGCGATAAATTATAGCTTATGTGTTCATTGAAAACATAAGCAGTAATTTTAAAATACTTGTATGTATGCTGTAAACTGTGTATTGTTTTCTGGATCAAGGTTGTTCAGCTGGAATATGAAGCCTATGACACGATGGCCTTAAAAGTGATGAAAACTATTTGTAATGACATCCGAGACAAGTGGTCTGAAGTTCATAAGATTGCCATTCATCATAGGTTAGTACATAATGTAAATAAATTCCAAATGCATAGCTGATTATTTATTGTTTTAACAGTCAAATAGTTTTTCTTCATAATATAACAGTTAATATAAAGTGCTGTCCCGTATAAAGCGAACACTGTATGTTGTTATACTGTTCATCGAACCATGCACTTTATTTTTTAAAGTCACTTATTATATCAACAACCCATGAAGCCACTTGAATAGAATTGGCTTGTCATGTTATTTGTGTATTTTCAACAAATTACTAATTATTATATGAAAGTATTACAAATTATGCGAGTAGGCACAGCACTTGTACACCTATATCCTGTTTCATAATGCTGTTATGGTCTGGTAGTGGCAAGCTTTTTTGGTTTTACTCACAGTGTCCGATCTCAAATCATAATATTAAATACATGCAAATGTACAAAGCAATATTTGACTCTGAAAATACTTCCGTACAGTTAATTTTGCTTGTGCAAACACTCATTTTAAATTAAAATAATAACTGAATTAATAGTGCGCATGCTTTTTATAAGACTTACATATGTTTAGATATGTTTAGATAAAAATAAAATTTCCATATTTTTAGGTTAGGAACAGTTCCAGTGTTAGAGGCGAGTGTTGTGATAGCAATCAGCAGCCCACACAGAGTGGATTCCATGGCTGCCGTTCAATACTGCATCGAACATCTCAAAGGTACGGTGCCTATATGGAAGAAGGAAGTGTATTCCACCAAGGACCCTGCTGATAGTCAATGGAAAGAAAATGTCGAGTGTCCGTGGTCCAGAAGTCATAGAAAGAAAAATAATCCTGACTCGGCATAAATTCGTTATGTTATGAATAACTTATATAAGTACCATTAGAATTTAAGTAGTTGTTGAACTTTTCTAGAGATATTTTACACTGTTTGAAAATAATATTATAAAGTTTTTATCTGGTAGTAAGTTTTTAGATTTATAAAAAATATATTTACTATATTGTTTCAATGGCTTTTTATTTACCTGTTTGAACATATTTCAGAGGATGGCAGATTCAAATTTGAAAAATGTGAAACAAAAAACGTATTGAATACCTCGCAGTTCTCGATTGATCCAAATATCATTCAAGTTAATGCCTCTAATGAAGAAATCCAACGCAGAATAAATAACTTTATAAATAGGAAAAGAGAGCAAATAAACTTGTGTAATATTCAGGATTTTATTATACATGGTGCTGACACTGATAAGGAGAGGGAGGTGGCGGATACTTGTGCTAGAGTTGATGCCATCCTTGTAAAGCGGAAAGATTCTAAAGGTCACTTAAATGGTGAGAACATTTCTGATGCATTATTTTTACATTTGACTATAAACTTTTACTGTAATCGGATTGTTCTAATTACTGTACATTTTAGGACTATATAAATGATAGATCTTTACTATTTCTTGCATGAAATTAGTGAATATTGGTGCTAAAACACCACTAACTATTCTAAAATTTCAATTAAAGTCAAAGTGTTGACAGCAAAACTGCTTTTATCTCGTAATTATTAAGATGGGTGAAATTATCTTGAGTAACTTTTTTGGTCAAATTAATTATATATTTTTTGCAAAATGTGACACTGTGTATTTTACACATATAGTATCAATGTAGAAAAAGAAAATAATATTATAAAAAATGCACTTTTGTTTAAAATGTTTATTTAAAAAATGGTCAAGATATACTGCGCTTGGTGTATCAATGCAGTGCCCTATGCACCATTGAGTGTGGATAAGGCAAAGTGGTAGTAGTAGTAAGTTATTGGTAAATTATTTTGTTTAACTCCTGCAAAATCTAGAAAACCTTGGTTAAGATAATTTGGCGGTGACTCATCAATTTTTATTTTGTAAAATGTCATCTTTAATTATTATTATTATCTGATACATTTTTTGTCGGTCCAGAAACATAAATACATTAGTAAATTACATGATGATTATATTCTGATAGTTTTAATACCATTTTCTTACAATAGTATAGACTTTACTCTTGTTGGCCTTTGTACTAGTAAAATTCAAACCTTTTCAATGTAATGGAAATAAAAAACAGATATCTTTGATATGTTGTCATAAAATTTACCTCACAGAAACAGTACTAAACCGTATTTTACAGCTTTTGTTATTATCAGGATGTAACTTTGTAATGGTGAGACTTATCGCTTCGTATTTTGGATTTGTAGATTTAAAACAATATTACAGTGGCGTTTGATTTGTATTTATAAAATGGCAATGATATAACATATTTTTATTGAGTTTCTTTCTCATTTTTAATCTAGTTATGCGAGTACACAATGAGTGGGGGCCACAAACAAAAGTAGAAAAACGGGAAAAAGTTACTAGTGGTGCAGATTCTAAACATTCCAAGGACGCCATTGAAGAAAGATTACTGAATGCTGAGACGCACTTACATGTGGCCAAACCAATTTCCAGTGATATTTACAGTCGTTTGAAGAAAATAGAAGACAGGATTCTGGAATTGGAGTCCATATCTCCAGAATACGCTCTGTTTTGGGTAAAGCTTAATCAAGATTTCTTTTACAATATTATTACTCACACGTCTTCTTGGAACAAGTTGCTGTTGAAAGTAGGCACATTTCTCTTGGTGTTCGTTGTGTTTATTCATGACATAAACAGTATTAAAATACACCAAATACAGTGAATTATGATAATTTTTTATGTGAAGGCAAAATGATCAGTTTACCCTTCAGCACCAGTCCAAGATGTCACATAAATGTTTTGTAATACTTTTATGTGGAAAATCACATTGTAATAAATATGTCATATTGATCCCTTAGGGGATCGAACCCGCATCCTCATGCATAGTAGCTTAACACACTATGTGGTGGACAAACCCTTTAGAACAAAACCTGTTGGAAAGGTTTTTTTAATATATTTTAATGAACTCATTGAAATCAAAATATAAAAATTAAAGATTACTACTAAAGTTATTATTTGTTTAAAAAATCTTTCTTATTTTGTATAGACAAATATAATTATTACTATTGTTGTATCAAAATAAGTGCAGCTTATTATTATTTATAGCAGCTGTTGATAGCAATGTAAATAGTAAATATGCAGACATCTTATCTAAGCCATTGAGTTTGATATATTTTGTGATTATGTTTTGTTCTTTAATAGTATTAATTTTATTTTTCAGTCAAGAAATTCTCAGGAAAATAACACTTCAGATTACCCCGCGCCGACTGAACCAAATCCACAGAAAAAGTTCAAATACAGTTCCGAGGAAATAAAGAAAAAAACTTCAGGCTTTAGAACAAACAAAATGATCTGATAATATTTTAACTCAATCTGTCATTATGATATGAGTGTACTTTTATTTTATTATAATAAAGAAATATATTGCAATGATTTTTTATTAAATGTTTTATGTACATATTAAAATAGTTTTATTTCCTATATTCTATATTGACCTCTAAATAAATTATTAATACTCCCCAACTTTACAAAAGAGCAACCATAGTATATTGTAATCCTTGTAATATTTTTATGCTGTCATGTTGGTGATGCCTATACAACATTAGTATATTTTTCAAATGTATCAATATGAAGGTTTATGGTATGATACTGAAAAATTCAACAGAATCCAAATCAGAATTTTCGTATTCAGTGTCTTGGTGGTTACGCTATGGAGGCCGCTAAATATCTTTAATAAGATTACAAATTAAGCTAACACGCCTTAGCAACTGGCCTCGAGTATTTCGAATTAGAATGAGCAAAGTCAACGGATTCGACCAGAGGGTAATGTCACAAGGATCATGGTACTTTTATATAATTCTATAGTAAATATACCGATTTCTATTCATGAAAAGTTCTATGTTAATAATGTTTTGAAAACCAATCAATAAAAGAACATTTAAATAATTTAGTACCTTTGCTTTCTGTATATTGTAAATTAAATAAATTTAAAAAATTACTTTTCGACTCCTGATGAGTCAGTACAAGCGTCTAATAGGCGTGGAATTACAAAATTACTCAATAAACAAACGTATTTTTTTCACTAGACTCGTGGAAATTACATTTAATATGAAAACTTTTTTCATGATTATTTATTTTAATACACAAATGAAAAACGTTGAGTTTATGAGTTATACATAAAAAAAGTCTTATCACACACTTATAGCACACTCTTCAGTGTTAGGTAGTATATCAATCGTAACAAAGTATTATTAATAAATTAATAAAGATTATTATTTTATTGAGTCCACTAGATTCTTACAAGAATCTTACTTGCTGAATTAAAAGCATAAATATAATTGGAATATTTTATTCAACAGCTCGCAAACTTTATCACAACTTCCGTTTCAGATTGAAAAAACAACCTAGTAATATAATATTGTTGCACGTAATCTTTTTTTGGTGGTATAGGTATAATAAATAGAATAAAAATATTATTAACGGAGAATAAGTCATGGTTTTGATGTATGTGGGTAGGTACATCTCGTTTTATTTACACGACGAAAAATATTATGTTAACTGGCAGCATTAGTAATTTTGCCTAGCAACATTGACAAATATGCCAAAAAATTAAAAAAATCGTATTATTTTATTTATTGTCAAAATTTTATTTTTTAAAATACGTTAAAATAAAAAGTTTACAAACGCTTATTTAATTTTAGGTTAAGCTATTGTTTTTTGTGCGTGTTTGACGAGTTTTAGGGTAGGTATCGAATTAATACTTTAATTTTGTGAAAGTATTTAATAATGAAAATACCCTAGCAACAATAAATAAAGGGTGCATTTTAATTTACTTTTTAAATACCTGCTACAAAACTGCCCATGACAAATATTTATTATTTTATTTATACACCGTACACTGAGCCACATTATAAAAAAAACGTAATAGGCAAACATTATTTTCTATTAAAAGTAAAAGGGGATGGGAAAAAAACTCATAGTTGAGTAGAAATGGGGAAATATAATTTATTATTTTACTTTGTAATACTATACTTTCAATTCTCATAAATCTAGATTTTCATTAATCACAAATATTTACCTACCTACAAACAATAAAATAAATACTTTCCCTTATCCGGACCTAATGGTGCATAGGGCACTGCATTGGTACACCATGTGCAGTGTATCTTTATAATTTTTATTACATGAAGCTAGTATGACCAGTCTTACGCTTCAGTACCAGTCCAAGGTATCACACATGAAATATTAAAAAATTATTACACACACACACATTAATTTACTACACATATTTTTTAAAACTCGTCCTTGTAAGGGCAGTGCTGCATACGAGAGAATTCATGTTAAAAATTTCATATATCTGGGACTTTTAGATAAATGGTGTAAAAATTCACTTTTATTAGTATATTTCAATATTTTTACTAACCATTAGGCAGCTTGCTCTCTGTTAAATTCAATACTGAGAAACTGTATTTGATGGCTTCCGTGGTGAAATGGCTAAGATGCTGGACTCAACACGAAGTTCCGAATTCTATTCCTGGTGAGATCATACAAAAGTCAAACAAAAGTGATTTGTTTTGTGGTGTTGTTCCCTGGCTTGTTTTTTCCATATTATTTTTAGTTACAATCCTAAGATTGATAATAAGCGCTGAATAGTGATTGATTTAGTAATGATTTCAAAATATTTTTTATTGATATCGGTTAGGTTTTTATTCTTGCACATTTTGAGAAATAATTCATTCTTCTGCAGTATTAAACTTATACAGACAATATATTATAATATATATTATGTGTTTTCACTTGTTAAGCACATTATAATTATTATATCCAAACTTATTTGATATTCCATTGGTGTTAGCAGTTACATTAATTTAATTAATTTAAGTACATCAGTCAACTACTGTTATGGAAGCATATGAAGATGGGAACAGAAGAATTAAAAGCAAAACAAGCCGTCAGGATATCGTACCTGTACATGGCAGTAATTCTCAAAATAGATCCATTATCCAGAGGTCTGTTGTTCTCTTAATATCACCCTTCACCTCACGCTTGTACCACTACATGCGTAGATCCATTATCCAGAGGTCTGTTGTTTTCCTAATATCACTCTTCATCTTCATTTTTTGACATTCAAAATATCTTTACATAACTTATAAATAGCAAATTTTTGCTTTTTTAAAAATATAAATCACATAACTACTTCATCCTATTCTTATTATGTTGACATTTAAAAAAATCAGATTTATTTACATTATATTTATTACTATCCACCATTACGCTTTAAGCTTTATTGAACATAGTATTTACAAATTGAAATATGTGCAAATATCGTAAGATTGCTTAGATTTCTATTTTTATATACTTATTTACAAAATTTCAAAACACCAATCTGTATAAATACGCACATTTAGAAGATTTTTCTTATATATTAGCCTAATAAATTATAATATTAATATCAGACTGTTGTAACATTCATTGTTGTTTTGTCAATTTATTTAGATGGAACTTTGTTACTAAATTAATGGTTGACTGTTTTCCATAAAGGTGTATTTAAAATAATTATAGAATGATTGAAGACAAATCTCATAAAGTTTCAATTCCTGATTCAACAGATTAAATGCAAAAGTGGATAAGTGGAAAGCAGTTAGGCATATTTATTTTTTATTTCGACTACAATTAACTTCAAGAATTATCACTAATATATTTGAATGTTTTTATGCAAAATGCATTTTTTGCATCAATTTCCTCCGAATTGCATATAATTTATACAACTAATTTCATCATTTTACTATCTCACAAAATAAATTTGGCTCTAAAATAAAAAATAAAAAATCTCAATTTTTTTTTCATTTCCTAGACGTACATTTCTTATTGGAGTTTTTGATTGAAATTAAAATTCACTGGACAACTCAGTAATAAATTAAATAATTTTTGTATAATACATTCAACTGTGTGACTCATAATCCTAACTAGTGTTAACAATGATGAATATTAATTAAATATACTTATTATTCATAGTCTTGATGTATATTTGTATTCCTTACTGGTAATATTCTCGATATTCGTCAGTTCACATTACGCACCTTTAGGACGAAAATGACCTAATTCAAAATACCAATTTTTCGGAAATTCTCAGTAGAAGCATGTAAACACATTGTATTTGTTCATATCAATTTCTTCTTATTTTTTATAGGAAATTATGTACCTTTCTGTGTGAAAATAAAATATTAAATACATACTTTAAAATGTATAATGTTCTTTTTTCAGTTTTTTATGATGATATATCATTACAACCTTTTTTGGATTAGGTCGTTTTCGTCCTAAAGGTGCGATTACACCTAATATGAAAGTTTTTTTTTACACATTTAGGATACATTATACAGGTGTAACAAAACTCGATGTACAAGCGGGAAACCAGTGAATCTACATCATATTTGGAGTCGATTTTGAAGATTTTTAAATTTTATTTGACCCTTAGTTTTCGAGAAAATTGAGTACGAAATTGAACTTTTTTTCGATTTTTTTGCAAATTGTTATAAATATCATGTATTGTATTTACCAAATAAATACTATCCACAAAGAAAACAAAATAAAAAAACACGTTTTAATAAGAATTTGTGCAATTTTACTTAATCTGCCATAATTATGAAAACTTTTGAGAAAAAAAAATAAATTTTCAAGCCCAGACTAAAAAGTCATATTACACAATCGTCTCCAAATACGCTGTAGATTCACCAGTTTTCCGTTTGTACATCGAGTTTTGTTACACCCTGTATAATGTAGGTATGCATGATGTATTTACTTAATTTTCAATGTAGAAATTTTGTTCAACGTGGGTTAGCTTGAAGTGGCTGTCACTTTTTTATTTCTAGTCCTTTTTTACCACAAAAAATGCATTAACAATAATAATTTTCTAAATAATAAAATAAATGAATAATTTTGAGATTAAATGCTTTTTTAAATCAGTTCATATAATATATGCTAATTAATATACATGTTTATTATGTAATTCTACACTCTTATATATTTTTTGTTCACTCAGTAATCTGATACCATATTTACTTGGAAATAGGATACCTTGATCTGTTAAGATATTATCTTACAATAATTCAAGAATTAAAGAAAACTTATTTCTTAACAAATGGGTTTTTCAAATTGTCCTGAAATGAAAAAAACAGTCTAAAATTGTCCCCTAACAAATAATACAAACAAATCACTAAACCAGTTTTTAAAAATTCTTTAAAAAACTATATTAAATGGTAATAGGTATAATAACATAACTAGGTATTTGAAATCTAGGTATAGGTTATAAGCCAAAAAGTAACCTAACAGTGGCCAAGTTAATCCTATAGCTTAAAAGTAATCGGATGAATGATAAATGATAAATAATTTAACAGCACAATAAATATGTATTCACTTCTTAGCGCTAAAATGTTATGAAAAATAAATTACGTTTGAATAAGTATGTTTTATGTAAATACCTCACCTATGGTAAATAGTAATTTCCTTTGCAAATAGGTTATGCGATTTACGAAAAAACATTTCTGATATTTTTATTTCCCCACCCCCTTTCTATTGAATGCCGTGCATTATCTATTGGGGGATCTTTTTTATGTGTTTATTGACCATGAAAATTGATTTAATATTCTCATAGTAACACAAATATTCAGGCTGTTTGATTATTTCCTTTATTAATAAAAATTGATCTCAAAATAAAGCGTGGTCCTAATTTAATTTTAGAAAATAGTTTTAAACATTTTGAATAGCATTGGTACTTATGAATTTTATTCTTAAGCTCAATTTTAATAAAGGGGCTTATTTTTGCTTTATTTGCATTCTAGTGTAAATTAATGTTTAATAAAATCAACAATTTAGTTAATACATTTCAAAAGTAAGTAAATACACGATTGTTTTAAATTTAAATTAATTTAGCAGGTTACACTATGTTAGAAAACCTATTAAAATAAACTTTTTTTTACATCAAAAGGGTAATTAAAGTTTTTCATTACCTGTGATTAAAACACGCACATGATATATTTATTGAATATTGGTGTAAATTATACTTCATATTAAAAATATTATTTGCTACATCTTGTAGAATATTGCAATATTACCCATTTTTCCAATTTTTTAAGTTCCCAATTTTGTTTGTTGCATGATTCTTTTCCATTTATAGGACAATCAAATTGTAAGCCAATATAACATGGACCATATGGCTATGCATGCTATTGTATTGGGTAACTGTACTCTATTGAATAGATGATTAACTGTCTACATGCAAGCCGTGTATAGAAATCCAGTTAACTGCTAAACTAGTCATGCCACAGTTTGTTTTCTATTTCGTATTTAGATTTGTTCATTTATAAATTATTATGAAATCAGTTTTAGTAAAAACTCTTTTGCTACATAATATATTGCATTTGATGCATTTTTTAAATTGCAGTGTCATAGTGTTACTTTATTTAATACATTAATTGTAATTTTCATGTCAAATTTTTGCACCAGTGTAAAAATAAACAGTTAATAAAAATGTATTTTGTAAATATTTTTCATGAACAAGTGTTGATATAGTTTTTGTAACGCACAGTGGATTATAATTACAAAGTGAATTTGTTTCCAGTTACATTACCAGCAACCAAGGCATTATGAGAGTCAGAGACGACGAAGATGAAGATGATGAAGAAGAAAGTATTATATTGGAAAAGCCGAGTAATGCAGATCTATCAGACTGGCTGTGGGGAGGACAACTTGGAGGAAGGGGAACGGTGCTGGTATTCCGAAGTTGCGTCTTAGCGCCCAAGGAAATAACATATCAATACCCGAGGAAAAGCTCTTTCAATCCCGTCAGCTTGAGTCGCAGCAATTTGCAAAAGAAGTCTTCCCAGATTGCGAATCCTACTACTTCTAATACTGTTCCGGATGAAAGTTCAGATAACAGCGATTGGGAAAACAAAATCCTGGAAGACTCTGATGCCAGTACAGAAGCCGGTGCGGAAGCGGAACACGATACCTGCCAGTCTTCCGATGTAAAAAAGAAAAGAGATATTAGAGATGTTCTAAACGATATTAATAAAATAAAATTAAAACGAAAACTGAATGTTATGAATTCAACTGCCGATGTTATAAAATTGTCTCCATCCGCAAATCCCACAGCCAATGACAAGTGACGAAGACGCAGATAGTGGCCATGAGACTGAATCGCCAAAGAGTTTACTCAGCTCCAATGCAGATATTCACTCTTCTGAAAAAAGCTCCATTACATCTTCCTATAAAAGTTCTACATCTAAAGAGTCTTCCTCGTCTTCCGCTGTAAAGAAAAATTGTCCTAGTACTTCTGTCAATTTTGATTCTACTATGAGTGATATTTGTGGCAAAGATTATAGGAATATTAAGATATTAGATAAAAGTCAGATGCCGGCATCTCTAATGAATCTCACCTATAAAACGGCAATGACGGAAACTAAACTATTGAGTAGAATATTGCACGCCCATGGATTTACGGAGAATCCACACCATTGTAAAGATTACTCCCTTCTCTGGACCGGACTACATCCCAAACCAGACCTCCTGAGGGCCCTCGCTGCGCATCAGCGGGTTAATCATTTCCCTAGGTATCCAATCTGACGTTATTTGTATAATGTACTTATTAAAATAACTTAATGATTTTTATACATTTGTATTATTGCATTTTTTTCTTTCAGGTCGTATGAACTCACGAGAAAGGATAAACTGTTTAAAAACATTGAAAAGATGCAGTATTTTCGAGGTGCTAAGAATTTTGATTTTATCCCGATGACATTTCTGATGCCTGTCGAGTATAAAGACCTTTGTTCCGCTCATTACCGCAATAAGGGACCGTGGATCATCAAACCGGCAGCTTCAAGCAGAGGACGCGGCATCTATATTGTGAATTCTGTATGTTTCATTTTCATTTAAGGTTGAATTGAACAGTTTCAACTAACGCCATTATTGTTACAACGTGTCAAAACTATCATGTTTCTAAGCAATTAGGTTTTATTGACCTATTTAAAAAATTACAATGTAAATTATGCATGTGCGTTTTTCAGCATAAATCACTAACACTGAGTATTATTTATGTGACCTTTACTACCTCACTTATAAGTATTGATTTTCACAATATCACAATGTTTGACATTCGGAAATAGCTTCACAAATAATCATTTATTATTTAAACACACAATCAACACATTGACTCACACGTGTGAAAGATATCCAGGTGAAAATGCAGCTACTATGGCAGCTACATACAATTTTAATATAAGGAAAAAACCTACTTTCTAGACCTAAAGTTCTGTAGATTAAAATTAGCATTTTTTAAAAGCAAATATTTAGTTTCCCACACACACTACGATGCTAGGGAAAATCGCAGTGCATTATGTAAAACTGTCCATTTGTGAATGTAATAAATTTGTATTAGCTTAAGAAAAGCAAAAAGCGAAAGGAGATTATATAATTATGTACCCAATAAATGGAGAATGCTAGCTAACATTCTTTTTTAATTTTTTTTTTTTTATTTCTTTGAAAAATCTTATAAAACATACATGTATTATATTCCCAGAAGTTATAAAAACTCATTTTGGGACCGGTATTATTGTTGTTTTTAATTACATATTGCACAATCAAAAAGACGAATAAGAAAGACGATTCAAAATTAACACATTCAATCTTAATCCTAAACATCATATTATCTATCATTGAAAAACATATTTAAATACAGATCTTTAAGGGCTCTACTATGTATTGCTTTATTTATTTTTATTTCATGGGGTAGATTATTATATTGGGATCGAGAAATGTTCATTAGGGATTTTTTACCAAATTTTCTAATCTGGCTCCACCACTAGTTGTTGATTTTACTGCAATGATTTAAAAAAAATTGCTATGTAATATGGATTTGATACTCAATAAGCTAAATATGTACAAATTACATTTACTATTATTAGGGTGTTTTTGCATTGAATTTTTATTTGCTTATTACTTTTTATTTTTGCGTTTGCTAGACAAACATAAATAACAAACGTCTCGTGATCCAATTAGCCAATAATTTTATTTCTGGCTTAATTTATTTTTAATTGCGCAAAAGTTGTCTACCGAACACAAAGTTAAAAGAAAAGCTGATTAATTTATGATGTTATGTTCTGTTATACTGTTGATTTCAACTCTGTACATTTGAAACGTTTTCAGCCCGATAAAATACCAAAAGCCGAAAGTGTTGTGGTGGCAAAATACATAGACAAACCTCTCCTAGTAGACGGACATAAGTGTGATCTCAGGTTGTATGTTTGTGTGACGTCTTTTGATCCCCTCCTGATCTACCTGTATGAAGAAGGTCTTGTACGATTTGCCACCGTGAAGTACGACAAAACCAACAAGAACCTGTGGAATCCGTGTATGCACCTGTGCAACTATAGCATCAACAAATACCATCAGATTATATCAAGTAAGTAAACAGTTATCACCACAATTATTATGACATCTTATTTTATGTGCCTTCAAATCTCTAAATAATTTGGAAATAGGTAGTACTGTAGACTATTATAAAAAAAGTTAATCATAATTGTTATTTGGTTAGTTGATCAATTCATTAAATTAATGTCTAAAACTTTTGTTAATCTGAAAGCAAATGAAGTAATGTAGATAATCAAGTAAGTAAGATAAGTAATGAAGTTCACCCTGCAACAGAGGTTAAAACACCGGAGCAAAAAGTAAACAAAACACGACTCGGTAAAAGTTTTTAAAAAAAAAGCATAGCAGATATAATAAACAACGACCGTGAAAATATACGCACAATAATCAAGATGTCTTGTAAATGATTTATGAATCAAGTTTTAGTTTAGTGGTATAGTTTGGAATCTCTAGGTTCAAACTCACTCCAGCACAGTGAATCACTACCACTTAAAAGCAACCCCAAAATTGAGATATTTGAGTATATCATTAGAAAACGAGTGTTTTTTTTATTTAAAAAATGCTGGGAGTGAATGTTGTACACAGAATAGTTATATGTAGATCCATTTTAATTGTGTTTTTGTCTTAAAAAAACTTAAGGCTGAAATGCGAGTTAGTTGAATTGGTTTTCCTTTAGGTGCGAGGATCCGTCTGCGGAGAATGTGGGTCACAAGTGGACGCTGTCGGCCCTCCTGCGCCACCTGAAGAGGGAGGGGCGGGACACCTGCGCCCTCATGACCTCCGTGGAGGACGTGGTCATCAAATCCATCCTCTCCTGTACTCAGTCCATCGCCGGAGACACCAGGATGTTCGTGCCGCACTTTAGCAACTGTTTTGGTGAGACTATTACGATACTTATTATTTATTTATTTTCTGTACATATACAGAACATTCACAGGTGTGAATGTTCCAGTTACATATATACAAGTGAAAAAGATATTTATTACAAAATTATTAAATATTTACAATAAAAAATAGGCTCTATAATTATACATATAAAAATTAAGAAGAAACAATTATAAAAGTAATAAAAATAAAATATATACATGCGTACATAACATATAATACATATAAACAATAATAGAAATCTTTATAAAATAAATATTTTTACTATGTTATTATGTATCTACTAACAATAATTCTAAACATGTGGTTCTAAAATAGGTTAGATTATTTACAAAAATATCAATTTTATTACATTCAATTTTATTATACAACCTACACATGCGCAATAAGGGGTTAAAATAAGCCATATTATTATTAGTAAGTGCAACAAAAAATGTTTTATGGCGTCTTAACCGCGCATTCGGTACATTAATTTGTAATGAATCCATGCATTTTACAGTATCTAGATCACCATTAATAATTTTATGGAGGCATACCAGATCAGACAAACATCTCCTCGTTTTCAGAGGTAAGATATTAAAGTACTCAAGTTGACTCTCATAAGAACGGAGATGGCCACGCAATCCACACTTAAATGACAACAACCTGAGCATTTTTCTCTGAAACTGATTCAACAAGGTTATCATATTTAATTCTATTATGATTCTTATTGTATCACCGCTGCATTATCATGTTCTGGCAACCTAAAGAGAGTTTAATTTTGTCATTTGTGAATTTGCGGCTTAATTGTGCAGTCCCAGAGTCACCTATCACCATCATCCTCTCAAGTCAGGTCCACATCTACATTACCCAGTCAGTAATGTAAAGAAACATACATAAATATGGCTTGAAGCAGATTAATTAGTAAAAATTCTAAAATATTATTTTCAGAGTTGTACGGATTCGACATCCTGATAGACGAGACCTTGAAACCCTGGCTGCTGGAGATCAACCTGTCGCCGAGTCTGGGCTGCGACAGCCCGCTGGACGCGCGCCTCAAGTCTTCGCTCCTGGCCGACACGCTCACGCTCATCGGGATCCCCGCCCACCACCCCTCCTACAAATACGACTCCGCCCCCTCCAACCCCGCGCCGCCCTCCAACAAACCAGTCAACCTGAAGATGAGGATCGTCGGGGTTAGTCAATTCTTCATTTTTATACTTGATATGTAATTCCCACCTTTTCTGACAGTACAGTTTTTCCTTTAATTCATATAAAATGAGAATCAATTAGATTAGTCAAAAAAATATTTCGCTAAATCAAACTATCTTTACTAGTTGTTAGGTGAGAGTGCAATGTAGTAAAGTTTTTCGGTATCCTATACATGGAGTTACAAAACTCATAGTACAACCCGAAAACTAGTGAATCTACATCATATTTGGAGTCAAATGTGTAATATGACTTTTGAATCTGAGCTTGAAAAAAATTTTCATTTCTTCTGGTAGAAGTTTTCATAAGTACCTACCGCAGATTAAGTAAAATTGCCCAAATTCTTATTAAAATTCGGTTTTTGGGATTGTTTTCTTTGTGGATACATTAATTAATAAATTTGACTAAATAAATTATGTTTGATATCAACTTACTCAATTTACTCGAAAACTATGGGTCAAAAAAAATAAATTATTCTACAAAATCGACTCTAAATATGATGTAGATTCACTGGTTTCCCGCTTGTACATCGAGTTTTGTTGCACGGTGTATGGGAGAAGAATATATTAAAATCCAGTTATTATCACGTCAATTCTCTTGTTTAGTGTAATCGTGTGCACTCGGCTGAGAACATGGCGTCTTCAAAGAGTTTGTATTTTTATTTTACAAGTCCGCAATAATAATTATAGGTTAATAATTGTAGGGATCTTTTCCAAAACTGACCATTTCCAAATTCTTACTTTTTTAGGAAACACGATTTTTATATAAAGATGGTTAGAAGTAAAAAAAAAAACATGTAAATAGAAGTGATAAGTGCTTTTATTTCCTGAAAAAATAGGCGGGTTAAAATAAATTAAAATAGATTGTAATTTCAGTGGTAAAAAATGGAAATAGTTATTTTTGGCAAGAATATTTATTTTGTCCATACAGGTAATAGTTCGTTTTGAAAAAAAAAACTCATTTTCAAACTTCTAAATCACCTAAAATAAGAGCATTTAGACAAAAAAATATATACCTATGTGCATGCTTAAATCTATAAGATGGAATATAAAACTCAATTTCTCATATTTTGGAAATAATCAGTTTTGGAAAAGAACCCTACAATTATTCTGATTCAATAAATATTTGAAATGAATATTCCTTTATGCATTATGTTATTTTGCTTGATCGACACGTGTCTCACAATTAACATCACAATTTTTCTAGTAATAATTATACTGATTACATGATTATAAAACAATTCATGAAAATTTTATTAGTCGATTTCACAGTTTAATGTCACATTGATATTGTATTAATTAGAATTGAAATAGATTAGTAAAAAGTAATTTTTTAAAATTTTGACAGTGATTTTGTGGTCTGGAAATAACTCGCTTCGTAACATGCGCTAAAGTATAAACTTATATCAGTAAATAGCTTTACTTTCTGCTTTTCATTACAATGTAACTTGCACAAATGTTAATTAAACAAAATTGACTAATAACGAAGATGGAATTGCTTCTAAATAATATAACTTTAACTGAACAGATCCTGTAAGTGGTATTCCTGTCTGCAACACCTCCGTAACAAACGTAACAAATCCTCACTCGTTAGTTCCCCACAATTACAATTTGTTAGTACACTCTCAAGTCCTGTCTAACTTCGACCAAAGTGTCGTCACCAACAGTGCCATGGATCCCCCCGACAGGTATTGTGCACTTACTAGACTCTTTCTAAATTACGCATCATGAAAAATGCAGCTTATTTCACACTAATAATTCCTTTCTAAGGTTTATTGTATACCAAGTTAGCCATTGTTGTTCAAACCTATCTTGTCAATGGTTTTTCTTCGGAATAGGCTGCTTTATTTTTTAAAATCTGCTGTAAATAGCAAAGAACTTATTTAATTTTAATATATTCTTTGTAATATATAATATCGTCGCCGTTCAGGCAAAAGTCACTAGCTCTGCTCTAAGAAAATTTTGATTTGAATCGCAATTTATAGAAAAAGTTATGGTGTTTAAATGGCAAACATCACTTTATCCACATATTTACTAATTTAAATATAAGGATTAAATGAAAACACTTCAAAAGTGAAGATTTGATCATTCATTTAGTCACAATAAAATCGCGAACATTGATTATCTCAAAACAGTTTTTCTTGAGTTAGTGACTTTTGCCTGAACGGCGACGATTATGTATTCAGCAAAAATTGATTCTGAATAAGCGTAAAATAACCTTTAATATTTTTTAGAGTGTTTACAAACACTGTATAAACCAGTTTTTGGTAGCCAGACTGCTAAAGCTAAGAACTTTCAAGTTTTCATGTATTTTCAATGTACAGTTTCTTGCAGCATTTTAATTGAAAACTTATTTCTTCTACTACCTACTACTGCTACTTTCCTTATTTGTATACTGATTTAGTGCACCAAGTGCAATGTATTTTGATATTTTTTTTTACATGAAAGTAAGATGATCAGTATTACACATTAAATATTCGTGAAAACCACATTTAAATAAATATGTTATATTGACCCCATGAGAAACGAACCAGTGACCTCATGCATGCAACTTATATCTTGCAATAGAAAACAAACGCTTTGCTATTCACAAATCATGTTTGCTGAATGTATACATATTTTCATAGCCAGGTAACCCAACCTCGATTGAAAATCAATTTAACATTGTATATTACTAAAATTTTACAAGTGCTTTGATTTTCACAAGACTACTTACTAATTACCAAACTGTTTTAGGCTCATGCGTTATGAGAGAGTGTTGCCAGATTGTCCGCGAGTGATTCTGGATGCGACTAATAGTGCGGGCACATCCAAATCTGGAAAGGCGCCGCATCCCGATCTAAAGACTGCCAAGTCATACATCAAACGGGCGCTGGATCATGGAATGCACCTTACGTAATTGAGTTTATATTATTATGACTAAATTAACTTTTCCCAGCAACAAAAAACTACATAGTTACTGCTACGAAGTAAAACAAAATTAATTTCTACAATCTTCGATATAATTTATACTCCCAATTTGTAAAATTCATCTGATTTTGCATGATTGTTTTTTATGCCAATATTTTCACTATCATAAAATGTATACAAGACCAATGTACATATAATATGTGGATTTAAAAAAATCATATTGTAAGTTTTTATATAAAACATTACGATAATAATTTTATTTTCTAGTGTTGGAGAGTCCCGCCGAGCGTTTGGTATGTTTCTGAATTGCGTATTGAAGCGAATAGCCAACTCTAAAACGGAACAAGCTGCCCACCACGCAGACCTGGTGCATCGTTTCCTAAAGAGAGCCGCCTCCACCCTCAAGATGCCCTACAATCTCAAGGTAATTTTCGTTAAAGTAAAAAATTACACATATATTGTATGAAAACGCAGGTGTTTTGAATTTACCTAAAATCGATTACCATAAGTCACAATTTACAAAGACAAACAGAGCAAATCGCTTATGAAGAGATGTGTCAAATATTTATAGAATTAATAAATTTGGCTGACATGTTTAATTTGATTGTGCGTAATATGTTTTGACTCCATTTTCTGTTGTTGCAGAACCTATCCCACAGAATGAATGATAAGGACAAGGCAGCCATGATAGCCAAGCAACTGAGTGACTTCTTGTATATATATCACCGTGAGACGGATATGTATAGTACTACTACTGATGAAAAAGACTGTGTTAGAAATATACATTTTGCGCAATTTATTTATGGTGCTAGGTATGTAACTATTTTACATTCACCATTACCATAAAATTCATTAATGTTTGTGATTATGTGAAAACTCTGGTAAAAGTATTAAAAGGATTATACTATTTGTAGAGAGATACCTATTAATATTTTAGTAGTTATACACATAATATATTTCGAATAACTACGAAGTAAGTGCTTCTAACATACATTTTATTGTAATGCTTTGCACTGTATATAAAATTCCGTGTCTATTAAAATTAGTTTGCATATATGTTTGGTCTGATCCCTTAGCTTTTTGTATTTTTCTTACAACAAAATTCGTAAGAATTAGGTTAGGTTAGATGTTGTTGCATTAGTTTCTACAAAAACATTCCAGATAAAATAATATAAAATGTTTCTGGATAACAGTGAAGCTGATCTAGAGAACGTATTGCTGTCGGTCCTCAGGACGGAGGGGAACATCGCCCCCTTCCTGGGCGACCGGCAGAGCCCGCAGTGCATTGACATCCCGCCCCCCCGCCGCGACCCCTGCCGCGCCCGCCAAGGCCTTCTCCTCGCGCCACCACCAGCTGCTGCGCTTCCTGACCTTCGTCACGCCGCTGCACTCGCGCCGCTACCAGCCGCCCAGCCCCGCCCCCTCCTACATCACCCACAGGGAGAAGGTCCACACTCCCACGGACTCGGAAGACAAGACGTCCATCGGGAAGGACTCTATCAACTCCATATGATATTGAAATTCAATCCTTGAAAACTTCCCCCAAATGACTAAAAGCTGTAACCTTAAAATGTGAGTTTTGAGTAGATTGCGGTAAAAGTTCTTGTCGTCAGTAGAATTCGCTTGATTTTTATGTTTAAAACATTATTCAATTCTTAAATTAAAAAACAAAAAATCTTGAGATGTGAGTTGATGAGTAGGTTTGATATAGTCATATTACGACAAAATGCAATAATCTTGGTTGCAGCAATTAGTCATTCAGGGGTAGAAAAGCGTAAAATAATATAATAAGTGAACTTAGAATTTAGTTATTTATCCAATTCTCTTTCCTATCGAAGTGATTTTAAGATATTTTAAACTATGGTTCTGCCATTTTTAGAAACTATCTGACAGCTGCCCATCAACCCTTTTCCTGTGGAACTTTTTTAAAATTAATGAAAACATGTGCTGCACATTTCATAACATATTATTATAAAGTGTTATAATGGGTGTTGCGTACTGAAGTGGACTTGATTAGTATTACGGACGCAGGGAAAGGGTTGAAGCATTTTATGACGAAAATCGTTATTATTTCATATTCATTTTATTGCAAAAATTCATTTTATTTTGAAGCTGGTTTTATTGTAGATCCATTACGATGTTTATTATAAAGTGCCTTAAGGAGCTGTCAAAACACTGTTCTACAAACGGCCAGTGTGTAGTTACCGTGTTACTCTTTTCTTCCTATAGATGATTTCCCACATTATAAGCTGCCTTTGTCAGCTGACTTTGCATGGCCCTTCAGTATTTGCTTCAATTAAGTCATTTAAATTCTTAGTCTCTCAATCATATCAATTCCGCTAAGAATAGAGTTATTTCATTTAGAAACATAAACATTTTCTCTCCTAATTTAAATCGTACTTCACTCGATATTATAAAACATTGTTCTACAATTGAAGTATTAAGACAATTTGGACCTGCATTTGAATTTCACCTTTTTCTCTAAAAATAGTAGATATTTAGATCAAAATCAACTAATTTTTCCATCCATAAAATGATACTTACCAAGTGTAAGAATATTCAAGATTTTGCGTATATTTTTGTCATGAAAACCGAAGACAGGATAAATTTAAATAAAGTAACTTATTTTTATTTTCCTGACAAGAGCCTTGCTTTCCAATTTGAAATCATTTGATTTCCTTGCACAATTAATGAATCTTTTTTTGAAAAATTTATGTACTCAATACAAATCTACAAAAATGAGTAAATATAATCCAAAGCCTCATTATAATACAGTCGATATTTTATTAAATTTGAACTGCGCCAAAGTATAAGTATTTTTTAATATAATATTAATTTTCAATTAAAATTTTGTAATACCTACTCATAAATAATCTTATTTGCCAGCCTGTTGAAGCAATGTAATCCGAGTAACTTCTTCCAGCGTGCTAAGTTTATTACCGCACAAACAAGCGATTTTATTTTAGTGATTTTTTAAATGAATGTATTTATTTTGTAAAAAAATGGCAATCGTACTTATCAAATCTAGTCTTTTAACCAAATCTCGGAAATGGGTTTAAAATGATATACGTATTGAAATATGAGTTGGTGAAAATTAACGAAACGTGTATTTAAAAATGATATCCGTCCTTAGAAAGTGTATTTATTGTTAGTTTGAGTACTCCCAAAAAGTTTCTGTGATTTAAATAAAAAAAATTGGATCTAGTCTTGAATTGGATGATTAATTTATTTATACAAATTCTACTGGAAAATATTTATTTCGTTAACTTTTATACTACTACGCACGTTTTTATATTTTTTTATTAGAAATTAGATCTCATCACTTTCTTAGTTTTGTGGTTTATTTTTAAATATTGTTTTCTGATATATGTACAGGCTCACGAAAAGAGATGTATTTTGTTGTTACCAATTTTATTTTGATATTATTTATAGTTTTAATAATAATTGTATGTTGTATCTTTATACAAATGTAGATGTAAGAAAGAGTGTGGCAAATTTTAATCAGTTATCATTTTGAAAGAGGTATTTTTATACAAGCAATGAGTGGAAAATATTATTACTGCTTCTTTTATTCCGTTTGATTTAAATCTATACATTTATTAGGTATCCCTTTTTCTTTTAATGATTTGGAATGTTTAAATTACATTGTTTTATGTGAAATAGTAATTGGAAAATTAAAAATAAGGAATTATGCGGGCTGATGACGTTCCATTTGATTGTACCAAAGTAATTCATTATTTATGATGTGTAGATATTTATCAGAGAAAACCATAAACATATTAATATTATTTTTGATCTAATGCAGGACATTGCGACTGCTGAATCTCAAATAATAGGCATACTAATTTTATTAATGTAAATAAGAAATCAAAAGTAAACATTTTTAATCCAATGGATTTGTCCAAGTCCAAGATAAAAACATAATGAAATTTGTTTTGTATATTTTTCATACATGCATTTAGATAGATACCAATTTTATTGCAACTATCATCTAAGTATAGAAGATGCTTAATTATTTATTAGACATTGTGATACTTGCATACACATATAACTGTTAAAATTCTCTTTACTTAGTACTCATCAATGAAATTTTAATATGTAATTCATTCCTGTCAGATAATTACTATTTTATTAAAGAGTACAAAATAATATGCTTGAATTAAAAATTATTTTATTTACTATCAATTACACACATTTATAAAAATGAGTATATCATATCCATGTGCCGACTTGCTATATATAAATCCGTGTAAGTCAGAACATAACATAAAAATACAAATAAACACACCTAACAAGCCATCTCACAATCTTGCCATGAATTATTATAAAAACCAAATCAACAATGTATAAAACCATCTCAGAGCTTACTTTATTTCCAAATTCATTGAATTCTTTAGAATTTAAAGGTTGCTTTTACGATTTTAAGCAATAAAAATACTTGGAAACATTTTCTTGTTTTAATTTAATTTGCTTCCTGATTTACCAATAAGAAAAGTAAAGATTGGAATTCATAAAAATCCATGTAGTGTTTAGGTTGCCATTCAGCAAATACGCCTTTAGGACACCCCCGGTATGAAACCGATCATGGTTATAGTGGAGCTTCCTTAAACCTGACCACGTCTGATAAAAATAAGAGCCTAGTAAAGCGCCAAGATGGGGGGATCTAAAAGTTTGAAATAAAGTGAATATTCCAAAGTCTGATTTTCTTCCAAATATATCTTTTAGTCTTGTCTCTTCTCATTGCATAAAATTTTGAGCTTTGCTGATTATAAAAATTAAATCTTTTTTAATTTTTTTCACTTCATATGGGTATTTTAAACAATAAATCATCAAGATAATGCTGATTTTATGTGGAACAAATTTAGTGCCCTATGCACAAAATATTTGCGGATGGAACAGTATCGCAGAGAAGATTTAAAAATGGAAATTCAGCATTTTCAGTACCTACCTATGTCTCATAATAACATTTTTGTTTTTCTATGGTAGCGGTGATGTGTCGTAAAAGATATCATGGATATCATTGTCTCTATGTCTATGGTATGATTACGATGTGTCGTGTCCGCAAGCTGTCAAATAGCGAATTCAATATTATTTGAAAAAGTGAAGAACTGAATTAAATTTATTTAAAAAAGTAGTTTTATGGTTTCGTAATTATTTTTTTACCAATTGTTTAGTTTCAATCGGATTTTATTCCTACACATAAAGAACAATGGTTCTTTTGGAAAATCATGAGGTGTGCTGAGTTACTGATTAACATACGTTCATATTGTGAAAGCCTCGTGTAGGTTTATTGTATTTAACAAATTATTTATTTTTATTTCAGTTCCTATCTCAACTCACTAAATTCTTTCAAAATGCCAGAGTTTCCGGGAGTGTACTAATGACAATAAAGCAATGTAAGTAAAATAATATATAGGTTATGGATTTTTTAATGGAACATTATTAATTTAATTTTGTGATATTTCAATTATTTTTACAATATTTAACCACCCTTTAATACAGCAAATACTTTTTCATTTATCTAAATATTTTTTTTAACAACTATTGAGTAAATATATAGGTTATCTGAAAATTTTGTATCCTTCATATTGACAAAGAATAAGATGTAATCTATATGCTTTATAACAACTATAAAAAAGAAAAATAAACAAATATATAATAATATATTTAACACTCCAGCACTTGCCCTAGGGCCAGTGGAGTGAGTGGGTGACAACATCCAATATTATAATTTGTTACTATTGCGATATAAGTAAAATCTAAAGGATAGTTGAATAAATTATTAAAAAGTACTTACCTAGATATCTGTTCTTGTTGTTCTAATAAAATTGATAATTTACAGATGATGGAAGAACAAAACCAATACCTAGAGATGGGAAAAGGGTCGAACCAATAAAAAATCTATGCATAGTTAGAGCATCATTTAAAAACAAGAAAATTTCAACTGTGGTAACCCAAAATGACGTTCCCAAATTCCATGCAGCTTATTCGAATTTGCTCCGAGGTAACTTAGACGGACTTAAAAAACTGAAGAAACCAAAACAAAAGAACAAGGCGACATAATTTAGTGAGCAGTGCTCGCGAGTGAACTTGGACAAAGTGTTATGAAGTTGAATTGTTTCTAACACGGTATTTTGTACTTTATCCCGTATAAGATTATAATTATTTATATTGTCACTAGAGTTTAGCGCTCCTGGTGTAATGTAAAATGCGTCACAGTATCTTTAATAAAGATAACAGTTACACAAATATCTATAGACTTATGGAAAGCTGAGCATTAAAACAATTTTGAAATAATATTGTCTTTTATTTACTCGCCAGTCGAATGGTGTATTCGTCAGCCTGCTGCTTATTCAATATACTATTAATTTGGCAAATTTAACAGTTTTGGTATGAATTTTTAATTAATAAATAACACAATGTTTCTTATTCTTAGAAACTTAAATAAAGTAATCTAACCAGGTTGTGTTCTAGTGGCAGTTGTGGACTCCACAGATTGGAATCCCACTTCGCCAGAACTTGTTTCCTGTTTTCTGGCATTCATTTCTGACTATTTAATTTGTAGCCTAGAAATTGAATCGTTTGGGTATATTGTAAAAGCGCTAATGTCCCATTGAACAAATAAGTAGTGAGTTTTGTCAAAGGGTTACAGAAAAATTAAAACGATCTTGAAATAATAATCAACACACAAATCTGCAATTTTTACCCACGACGGGCGTTCATCAATTTAGTTAAAGTAATCTGGGAAGTTAGTGTGGATAAATATCTGATAGATAATAAGCAGAATGGGAAATGTAATAAATACTGTTAATGTTGTAATGTTCCTAGACCACTTAACCCAGCCAAGGTCATTAGCCTTATAAACGCTTAAATCCACATTTCCGTCCTTGGAAAATGCTTATTTTTTATCTCTGTTGTGATTTTGTAAAATAATCTACATAAAACACATTGTTAGAGGGTGTGTTTTTAAGTAACTAAATATTGAAACCATTTTCAAAAGAATTATAAAGTTTATTTTTTAGTTAAAAATAATACAATCTTGAATAATATAACATACATTCATAAAGAAACGGTATATAGGGTATAATAATATCAAGCCAAAAGTTTAAAATCTAGAAAACATACATAGACGTTCTTATGAAAAACTTTATAGACATTTGGATACAGATACATTGGATTATCTTTAATTGGAAGACAAATAAATACAGCAAACGATTTTTTTTTCAAATAGTTTATGAAACAAATATTGCATAAAATAGGAAAACATATTTTTGGAGAATTTCACAACTTAGTTGTCCCAATTGAATACACTTTTCTTAACCCGTTAACCGAGTCAGCGAAATAGGAAAAAAAGGAGCTGTAGACGTTCAATCTAGTGTTTACGGGCGTGACGATATATTCATCGTTGCGATGTTTACTATGGGCATGATGACATTTACTCATTGCAATTATTGCTATGGGCGTTACGTATCCTAAAGAAATAATTACTCGCTTTGTTTGATTTTTTCATTGTGTTTGCATCAACATTTGAGATTAGTAAGCTAAAAAGGTTGTTAAAAGATTCAGTATGTAGTATTTAAAATTTACCCGATAAACCAGTTTTAAAAATTACCCAGTTTTTTGTTTACTATGAACTGCATGCATTAAGTGGTATCTAAACAATAAATTCAACACAATTTTTTAATATAAATATACAATATTCAATAAACAAAGGTAACTTACAGTTATTGTGTATTTAAGGATTGTTTCTAAACTACATATTGTCAAAATCCATTCCCTCTTTTATCAAAATTTACATATCACAGATATACGGATAGGTATTATACATTTAATGAATGAATGTCCCGTCTCCCGAGAGCCATAACAATGCTTGCCTATTTTACAAGGTGTCAGATTCCTGCATCCTGGACTTCCGCTGATGACATTTGTGCGGTTTGCGACATAACTACGGGATGTGGATCTGACTTAGGGAATTGGGGGACGGTTGCTAAGCTTGGTGGAATACATATGCTCCATGTAGGGAGCGGATACAAAACAATGATGATGATGAGACATTTAATATTAAAAATTTAACTAATACATGGAAAAAAAAATTCACACATAATATTTCATCTGATTAGGTACTACTTAAAACATTTTTATTTTATTTTGAAATATGTTTGTTAGGTCATGAATTTCGGGAGGAAATTTATTTTTCTTTTGTCTCACCTTCCGTTTAGTATTTATTATTTTCATTGGAGCATTCTCCATACTCTGAACTGAGGATAAGGAAGGATATAAGGATTCATCTTTCTAAACTTCATACAAAGCTTGCGTCAAATCCCCAAAATTTTTTTTATCCCCTCTTTCATGAATCTAAAAGCAATGAGCGACTGAACCAAATGAGCATTATTGTAATTTGTAGTTTAATAAAAATAGCTCATTTAAACATACTGGGTTCTGGACAAATACTTTTTTTTAAAAATAAATATTAAAAGGGTAAAAAATAATATTACACAAAAGTGCCAGTTATCAGTTCCTAGGCCTCAAATATTTATTTTATTACAAAAAACCAAGTTATCTGAAAATGATTTTTAATTCATATTAAAAATAAATATTGTTTGGACTCTAAATTGCACAAATTGACTTCGTTAATATGTTAATTAATTTTGTTTGTAATATCTGTTTCAATGAAGGCAAGACTTTTCATAATATCGTTGATTTATTTATAAACAAAAAATATTACAAAATGGTAAAATAAATTAATCCTCACTGGTGTAACCCGTGCCGAAGAGTAATTTTGCAATCATTTTTGAAAATTATTTACACAAAATGAATCCATGTGTTTTGAATTAAATTAATGTAAAATTGTAATAGTAAAAATGATTATCTGTTTAGTTGAATAATTTTGTTTATAACACCGTGTACCTCAACAAACATCTTGTTTTTTCTTCTATGTCTTTGTAAAAATTAAATTTATTCCATGGCATGATTCAATAAAATAATTTCCTGATCAATCGATGCCTTATTTTTTATTGGTAATTGTGAAAAATATATATTTTTAAAATTATGTCATGGTGCTGTCTGTGCAGTTTTAACTGGCAAGTGAAGAAAATGTGATGTTTTGAAATATGCGGTTGTTATAATATGGGATGATAATATGATAGTAATTATAATCTTCACATAAATATATATTTTAACTATACACCATATATATAAAAATTGCAAAAATATATTTTTTATTTTCATATAATGCTTTTTCTATATATTATCTACAAGCTTCTGAGATCTTTTGTTCTTATTCTATTAGAGATGAAACAGTTTGTTTGAATCACATTGCTTTCATTGGCATTTTATTGATCACCTCGTCAATTCAACATTTTGCAGTCTTTTGACACATGCATTTTTTACTTTAGTTTGTCCCAATCTCTCGGCTTCTCTCATAATTCTCTTCAAGTCCCCCGGTCGGTTGTTCTTGACAGCTAAAGCAAATGCAGTCTTCAGTATTCTACACTCGATATAACATGATATCTGAAAAGACAAACCAACGTATTTAAAAAAATCAAACATGATTATTAACAATCGAAATGATTATCTACACTATATTTCATAGGTTTTGAGGAGTTGTACCTCCCAGATTCAATAATTGCAAGTCCATAAACCAAGTAAAGATTCAGACCAAATTATATAATGTATATCGAAAATAGTCAACACTTTAGTGAACATGAACTTTTATTTTATAGATCTCGATGTGATTTTCCATGTTACTTTTATCTAGCCACCTGCATAGTGTATAAGTATCTACTTTTATACTGTCAAAATTTTAGAAAACCTACCTTAATGGATACATCTTCAACCTTCTGTATGAGTAACTCCGCCAACTCATCAAACAGCTGCCCCTTGGAGTCACATTTCCTCACCACTGCTGCAACACTTACTTCCACAACTTCATCACTAATATGGCTGGAAAGATCATAACACAAATTGAAATCACCAAATTTTGAAGGTCCCAATACTTAATAATAACACAAATACAGGGGTTTTTACCCACAGCGAGCATGCATCAAATTATTTACTATCATCCCCAAGGGAGGCGTTCAATACATTGCGTCAAAGTCACTTGTGACTGACTAGCATGCAAATGTAAGAGAAATGTGAAACTGCGTAATTTCTCTGAGTACTAAAATTTAGATTTTGGGCGAAAACAAGCTACGTTTTTATAGGAAGATACCTAATGTCCGATCGGTATTAATTTTTTCCATCATAGGAAAAGAAAAAATCCTTAAGATACATTAGAAAAAAACTGTTTCTTTTTTCCTCTGCTCAATTTTCGTTTAAGCACATATGCAGTATTTTAATTATTAGTTACGCGGTTATGCAGTATCACCCACGATACACAGTTTAAAAAATTGGGAATGGGGAACGTTTTAATACACAGTATCACTTAACTCAGGCCATGTTAGGATATCCATAATATTTTCTTTCTCTCTTTGAGAAATCAATAAACTATAACATTTGCCTGTGATGAGATTCTGAATAGTTGAGCATGGTAGTTGACATTAGAAGATTGGAATATATTCCATACCTTGAATTGTTTGTGTTCCACCTCTTGATACAGTCACACAGTTGTAATATATCTTCGTAGCGCTCAGAGTTCACCCAAATGTCTTGCGGCGTAATTGTAAACTTTTAGAGCGTCTAAAGTATGCTCTTGAATGATTCTGAAAATCAATATATTTTTATCACGATAAGTATGAAATCATGGAAAATGATTTAAAAGTTCTGAATCATACATTCTGTCCATTATAAAAAATTATACATTTTAAATTATGCATAGTTGTGTCGGTAGTCTACAATAATCATATTTTTAAATGATTGCCAGATACTTCAGTAAATAACGTAAAAATGTTTACCTTACAGCCATTTCAAATCCGTCTTTGATATTTGGGGAACAAATTATAATGATGACAGCCAATTTCAATTTTTGTGAGAAAGAGTGGAATAGGGTTGGCAAATAGCACTTAGGTTCATTAGTTTCTTCAACATCTGTTGGCATAATCTTGCCCACAATATCTACAGTGAGGCGACCAGCAGTTTCACATGTCTCTAAAAATTTTGCAATCTCCAATTGGCGACAGATGGTGTTGATGTGTTTCTCTAGAGATGTCCCATCCATCTTGAGATGTAATGTTTTTGAAGATGCTTCTTTGTTCATTGAAACTGAAAAATACATGATACATACAACAACTGTTAATAATGTTTAAAGAATTATTGATTGATAATTTACAAAATAAAGTGGGATGAATATAGCTGTGATTTACCTTGTCCCGAGACTTTTCTGGGCACATGTTGTAGGTGCCCCCTGGCCTGTGTGAGGTAGTGAGTGAGCGCGCTGCACCAGCGCCGCGGCGTGCGGGGCGCTGGTGGGGCGCGTGTAGAGCGCAGCGCACGTCATAGCCGCCCTCACGTGGTCACCCACCCCCGTCTGGAGGGCATGCAGGGCGCTCAGGTGACCGCGCCGCTCCAACACGCGACACACATACAGCAGGTAATCCTGCAAATAAAAGTATAATATGATGGAGACATCAAATAAGTAAACAATCAATTGAAGTGCCTATAGGCTATCTTGTTATATATGAAATGTACGATTTTAGTTAGGGAAGCCTAACTAAATCCATAGATTCCAAGAAAATCCAAGAGTGGTCTGGCTGTAACAACTATATTTAAAAACTACATAGGCCGACCATTTTTTGCTAAACAAGAAATCTATGGATTTAGGCTATTCAAACTAAAACCATAGATTTTACCTGTAACAAAACTTTTAAAAAAAGAATAAATCGACTATAGACTTTATAAAACTACTACTACCCTTATCCGCACCCAATGGTACATGGGGCGCCGTATTGGTACACCAAGTGCATTGAATCTTGATCATTATTTTACATGAAGGCAAGATGACTAGTCTCACAATACAGCCCCAGTGACTTCATAAAAACAAATTTATATTTTAAATAGACAGGTACTTACCATAGAGGTAATTACTGAAATTTTTGGTATCATCTAAAAGTAGTTCTTTTTCAAAAATATACAATATTCTTTCAAGAAAAAGTGACTGTATGTGTTCAGTTTTTATGTCAAATTATGGAATCTATAAAATACAAAGAAATACTTTCTTACCGTCCAAATGTTCCATGTGCTGTCTATTTCACTCATACAAGTCAACAATTCATTAATTTTGTCTTTTTTCAAGTACGGCATGAATATGTTTTCTGTGAATGTTTCTTTCTCTACTGCGCTCTCTCCCTACAATACTTCAAGGCTTCCTTAGTGTTGTGGAATTTTAAATAAAAGTCAATGATAGCCCCATGGGAGCCATAGGCTGTAAGGTAGTAGAGGCACTCGTTATAGAAAAATGGGTCTAGTTTCTGTTTCAAGGGGACCTTTTCCAAGTTATTTTGCTTTTTAAGAATGCTCGCTGCCTTGATTTTCTTTGAGTATTGCGATGCTGTAGAAAAATCACTGAAGTCTCCCTGCTTGATTTTGTTAATACTAGCAAGAGCGTGCATTATATTCAGAGCAGGCTCTGTTGAGGCAACCTTCTTTGCTGGTTTATGTAGGATAGAAAATTTTTCATAGGTGTTCTGTAAACATAATATTCATGAAATTTACAAATAGAGATTCTTGTCCATTGCTAATAATATTTTCTATTCAGAATGTAGCCAGTATCTATTCAAATTAAAAATATATATCATGTCTCATATATACTAAGTAGTAGTAGTTTTAAAAAAATAGATAGACTGAGCAATGGCAAAAATCTATAATGATTTTTGTAATTGGTAACAACTGTAGCATGCAAGTAGAAATATTTGTTAATTAAAATGGAAAAGAAAAACAAATAATGCACTTAAATACACGTGGAATAATTAAATTGATTTTCTTACTTTGATAGCTTCCGCTTTCTTGATAATTTGGCTGTTCATTGGATAGTTGATACTCTCCAGTAGCAATATGATCTCATCCAAGAGAGCGGGGTTACTCAGACCCCTCGAAACATCTAGTTGGCTGCTGGACACGCTGTGTTCCATCTTCCTCAGCCGTATCACCGTCTTGTTGTATGGGCCTTCCTTCACACTGTCCGAGTCCTCCATCATGGTGGAGGTGTGCGATGGAGCGCTCTTGAAGCACAAGGCAAACTTCTGCCTCGCTTGCTGGAAGCAGCCGGCCCTGAGACACGCCTTGCCCCAAGCCGCCAACACTCCGTTACATGACATCCCAAACTTGGTAGATATTTCTAAAGCAAGATCCCATTTCTCAGCTTCTAGAAGACGCCTGATAGAGCTAGCTGCAATTTTAAATACAACAATTAAAACTGTATCTGCATTTTTTCCATATTTCTAGTTATATTTTGATTTTAGTGGTTTTTGAAAATTTCTTTTTTACACCTAAAATGAGTGATAAACCTGAACCGTATCAGTTGACATTTTTTCTGTGATGGCTATTCAGATGTAAATATCAAATATGTTTTTACAGGAATTAAATAGTTTCATGAAAATATTAAACTTCAATATTAGCCGAAATATGCATAACAGCTCACCTCGACTGTCGCAGAAATACTTCCTAAAACAAAATGTGTTGAATTGGAAACCCAAAATGGCATTAGTGGCATTTTATTTGAGTACCCCGTTCGGGGTTTGAGGCAGTCAACGGGTTAAATGAGTTTGTTAATAAGTTGGATAATCTTGACTTACTGTCCACAACATCTTTAGGCTTCTTCTTCCGATCAGGCAGCAGGTCATGACAGCCGTGCGTGATGAGGAGAGCCAGCGCGTCGGGTGCGGCGAGCTGGCGCTCGGTGTGCGCGAGCGAGAGTCGGACGGCGCGGGGCCCAGCGGCGCAGAGTAGAGCACGGCGCAGCACAGCAGCAGCGCGCGCCGCATGCGCAGCAGCTCCCGGCTCTCGGCGCCGCCACCGCTGCTCGCCGCCTGCGACAGCAGCTCCGCACTGCGGTCCAGGAGGAACCTGAACAAGAGATAGAGATTAGAGACATCAGATTAGATTAGAAAGCCTATTTGTACCATTTTTTGATGATTTGCTTCTAAAAGGAGTTAAATAGATTTTTAAAAAAATACAAGACTACACAAACACATACGATCGTAAGGAGGAACGGCCGTGGGTCACACTTCTTAATACTTAGTGTTTGTTAAAACAACTGTGGGTGGATGACGGGTTCGCAATCCCCCCTCAGTTAATATTGATCAGAGGAGAAAATAAAACAAACAGTTAGTGAGTGACACTTTAAACCCTTTCTTGCGCCTGTAGCACCATTTGTTACAACTTGTAATCAACTTCAGTGTGCAACCTTAACATCTCTTGTTGCACTTAAGCATGTGTTTTAAAATGTGCCCCAAAATTATGTTTATTTTACATAGATAGGCTATTTTCTTCCGTTCCTTGTCATGTCATAGTCCTGGGAAGATTGAGTCAATTGACAGAATGATTAAAAAGTATTAGATAGTGGGAGATAGATCTGATATTGTTGTCTTTTTTCACTGCAAAATGGAATACAAATGGAACATACAATTTTGACGGCTCTCTTTGAAATAGCTTGTCTAGTGTTAACTTAACAGGTCTTTAAATATAATATAGCCGCATGTGTGCCTCACTAACGTTTTAAAAGTGGCAAAGAAAAAAGGTTACGCACTTTTTAAATGATAGGGTTGTAGATCATAGCATTATCAGTCAGTAATTGATGCAAAAATCTCGATTGATCATTATTGAAGATTGAGTAATCATTTCACCTGTGAATTGTTACAAAAACTTGGAAATTTTAATTATTTATTTAACCACCGCAATAGGTCAAGAGGCCCAATAACAGAGGGGAATAACATCACAAACACCCAGGCTTGAGAAAAATACCTTTTGATTTTTTGTCTTCTCACCAGGAATCGAACCTTGAACTTGAAAAATCGAATCATCAACGACCGTGAAAATCTACGCACATATTGAACCTTGAACATCCGTATTGTGAGTCCAGTGTCTTAGCCATTATGCTCAGAGGTTACAATCTTGGTGGTTCAAATCTGGTTAAAATTACTTGGTGAAAAAACATATTTTCAGTTACAATACCTTGGATAGTCCGAGTTAATGGAGTGCATTTTCATAATGGTCAGACAAAGAGTTACATTTGGAGAAAATTCATAAACAAACTCTTTCCGGACTTCCTCATTACGTTTCAGGTCTGCTGTCAAACACCATTCCATGGATGTTCCATCACTGTATGTGGATCCACTACCAACTTGGGTTATAGACTTATCGTTACGAACAGAGTTCTCTGATTTGCTCATCGTTTGAGCAAAACAATCTTTTACATATTCGGACCGAAATGTCGTTGTATAATCCATTTTATCTGAAAATAAGGGTAAAAAATCAATCCTTTCAATGTTGAAATAAACTTTAATCAAAAAATCTAGGTGTGATTATTTTTTATATTGGAATAAGTGAGATATACAGAGTTAAACATTGCCATTTTCATTTCTGGCTAAAAAGGTAAACCAAACGTCTGACTATGTCTGACGTCAGGCAGTGCGCAGAGAGAGAGAAAGCGCTTAGCTTCGAGTCTCTCTGAGAATTTTTTTTTCTACCACAATATACATAGTGTGATCGGAGATGTGGACTAAAAATTCTTTTAGATTCCTCACATTCAGGGGTTTATATCCAAATGTTAAGGTGTTTCATGTATGTTGCCCAGTTTTTTAAAATTTAATTATTGAGAATTATTGGCCGGATCGGTAAAAAAAATAATTTTATTTTTGGATGAATTTTTTACAGATTTTTTTATTACAATGATCTTTATAAATTTTATTTTTACGCATAAAATAATCAGCTTCGTAATATTCGCGAAAGTTACAAAATGTTTGGCCAAAAGTGAACATTTTACGTTTGAGCCCTAATGTAAGAATAGCTGAATAAATTATAAAAATAAAAAAAAATATTAATTAAATGATAATTTTAAATAAAATAATGTAATTAATAAATAATATTTATTTTAATTATGATATTAATAATGCCAATCAAGATGATTGTAAAATGATTTAAAAATAATCTGAATCAGTTTTTTTTAAGATGAAATTATAATTTTGTAAATTATTATGAAAACATGATTAATAAAATAATATTATATATGATATACCTGCATTTTGTTTCTGGAGCAGGAGTAACAAACTAGTCTCCCACACCTTCTACAGTGATGTCTCCTAATCAGGATGGAGAATATTGTGGTTTCACACGACATGCAGCGGTCTGTGTGATTATCTGGAACCCACTCCTCCTTCGGAGGCACCTCCTCGGGCATGATGAAGTTCGCCGATTCACCGAGCATGTTGATGGAGTCCAGAGATTGTAGAAACATTTCTTCCGGTTTACTTGACAGCTGATTAAGTCTCAGAGATTTCGCCGACTTGAGATCTACAGCTTTCGATGCGTACATTTTTAAAAGAGCGTCAACCGCATTGACAGATATTGTGATTGAATTAATCAAAGAAATATTGTAAAACAAGTTTTCGCCGAGAGGATCATTCTTTAACTGAGGATAAATCTTTTCTAGCAGCTTGGCTAATTTCTCTAATTTGGCATTCATGAGATATTGCTCGATAATCAGCAAGGGCTTGTCAATTATATTCCAAAAGTAAAATTTTTCATTTGCTTCCATCGCTGAGAGTAGTTCTATTCCAATTTTAATATTCTCGTATTGCATTCCTTCAAAAGTATTGTGCATTAGGAAGTCGACTATAGTTTTCAATACTGAAAGATCTCTTATTTTGAGCATCATGTCTGTACAAGCTGTCACAGCTTGTTGGTTCGACATTTCACACAGCAGATAGTTAAGTTCATCGAGAGGTCGGTCGCTGGGTGATGCTAACCACTGTTTGACATAACTGTGGATCACCAAATTCTTTATATTAAAAGATACTTGATGCAGATTTGTCCATGTAAGACATAATTTAAACTAAAAATAAGAAAGAATTTGGTTGTTAATTTCAATGATAATTTACATCACATAAAATAAAAACACTAAATTGAATATAATATTGTCTAGTAGTTTACCTGCTGGGAATCCATCAGAGTTTGTAATATTGACTCTGGATCTTCAATAGAAAGTGAATATATGGATGACCAAGTGCTCTCTGGAGAATACAGTGATATCTAAAAATAAAAATAAAAAATATATTTTCAAATAACAGTTCCATGGCTAATCATGTTTGACGTACAAAAATGTAGAAAAATGGCAAAAAAAATGTAAAATACCTCTTGATACACTGATATATTAGCAAGCCATTTCTGGCATTCTTTTTTAACTTCTTCATTTACTGTCACTCTGCTGTAGCTGAAGTACTGTAAGATTTCCATAGCTCCGTGGTACGGCCAATTTACTAAATTAAACAGGACATTATTCATTTGCAACTCCAAATCTGAGATCCGTAGAAAGTATTTCCAGTTGTTTTCGTTGTCATCCCGCAAGGAGAGTTTCAGGAGGATTTGATCTCTTAGTGTATTTAAGAATGGATTGGAAAAGATTTGTTGTTCAGGCATTGCATCAATCACATCCAAAGTACTTCTCAATTTCCCAGATTTTAAAAGATGACTAAGATAGTTATGTACCAGATCTAAATCATAAAACGTTTGAATAGCAGCTAACGGTTTATTTTTGTGGTACATGTTTTTCAACACTTCGAACTTTTCTTCTCCTAAGTAATAATCTAAATATTTCGTCCGAGCATCGAGGCTCTGTTGTAAAATATGTTCCGAAGAATCGGAATGTATTTTCTTGACAACATTTGCAATGACCCAATTGTGAATGAGAATATAAGTGATGACTGCTTTGTTAGGTATACGGCAAACACTTGTTATATCAAATATTTCAAAATCGGCGTCAGATTCAACAGTATTAGGATCGGAAATGGAAACTATGTCGATCATTTCATCAAACTTTTGTTTTTGGATTTCTGAGGTACTTGTCATCGTACAGGACACAGATGGGCAGCAATTTAATACAACTTTATGGGTTAAATTGATTCCCAGATTTTTGCATATTGGCTCGATGCTATCTATAGAGATCTTTTTCTCAAATATAAGGTCACCGATAATATTATGCAAATAAAGATTTAACACATTTAGATTG